>JAUCNO010000279.1:1007711-1025674 GCA_032353835.1 Enteromius viviparus | reverse complement strand
AGTGAAGTAAACTTTAACGGACACTGTGTAGGGTACAATGTTGATTGGGAACACAGCCCATTCATGGAGCTCTCTTCAAATGAGCTAATTATCAGAATCAGGTGCGTTAACATAGAGAGAGATGCAAAATACGCAGAGCAGGGGGGCGCGAGGACCAGGGTTGAGAACCACTGCGCTAGAGAGACCAAATACCTTTGAGCTTTATACAAAAGGCCAATGAATATTGGTTGGAATATAGGGGAGCCTACAGAGTTGCTGTCAGTGGTGCTGAAGCATAAGTTGGGGGTGGAGCACATGACTAACACGCGATTCTCGCATGTGGAATAAAGAAATGCAATATATCGATAAGATTATGGATAGAATTGAAGGGAAACAGCCTTCTGGCTGACTGTGGAGATTTTTGCCACACCTCTGGGCGAAGAAAACCCAGAGGAAGCACAGCCAGAGCTAATCCGCTCTAGTCTGATTGCGGGGCAGGGAGGACTCAGGCTACACACATTTAAGGGAATACTGAGGAATTTTTAGGCGCACGGATAGGAGTGGCGCCGCAAGCCAGCACCAGCCGGTCCTCTCGCTCACCTGCTGTCCTGATTAAGGACACAAGAAGATACGGCCTCTCCGCGGAGGTCGTTTCTCTCACTTTTCCGACCTGGCGAAGGGATGGGTATCATGGCATCCACCACTCACTGTTTAGCCAACCTCAGACTTGGGACAGCATTCCCTTTTCTGCTGTCCACCTAGCATTAAGAGCTGGGAGCATCTGATGCTCCGAGTGCGGTCAGTGTAGAAGCGCAGCACGCGTACAGTACACAGCAACTCTAAGGCTGGGTCTGCCTCCTCCCGGGGCAAAGCTTGCAGGTTCACCACCTGCTTCAGAGGGAACCTTGGTCACATAGCCGGCCGAGAAACAGCCGGGCCGAACTCTAGGCACTCTTCGTCGACAGAGAAGGCTTGTAGATCCCCTACCCACTTGATGGAAGCGAGCGCGATGAGAAGCGCTGTTTTCAGTGTCAGATATTTTAAATCCGAAGACTGAAGAGGCTCGAGGGGAGCTTGCCACGGCCACTTAAGGTGACGACAAGGCCCTTGGGGGTCTCGGGGGGGTTCACCCGACGCGCACCTCTAAGGAATCGTACGATGAGCTGTTGCTTCCCGAGGGATGCGCCCTCCACTGCATTGCGATATGCAGCCATGGCAGTGACATTTACTATTAAAGTTGAAGGGGACAGCCTGCGCTCCAGCTGGGCTACCTGGGGGTGGAGTGGCCATTCTCAAGGGTGAGTGGACTGCAGTGAGAGCTGTTTGTCAGCTGCATGGTTGAGAACCCTGGAACATGAATAGTGCACAGCGATTTCAGCCGCTTTTGACTCCGCGGAGCAGATGGCAGGCGAGTTGTGGCAGGCTGCTGGCCTGTTGCATGCAGCACCCCAGCCCGTGAAAGAGCCATTCATGATGACCACGGCATGCCTGGGAACCTGTCCTAAGGGCACTTGGACCCGTAGGAGAGCAGGGCCGTAGGGAGTGGCGAGGGCCGAAGAGCCTGGGCGCAGGCGCGACGAGTAACGGGCTCGCCACGACATGGTAAGCTCCTCGTGAACCTCCAGGAAGAAAGGCACCGGAGGAGAGTGTGGCGGGGCCGCATCTCCACCTCCCAGAAACCAATCATCCAGCCGCGAAGGGTCGGCTGAAGGTGCACGCGGCACCTCCAAACCGATTCGCTCCGCAGCGCGGAGGTGCAGAGCAGACAGTTCGTGTAGTGTTCTTTGTAGCACAATAAAAGAGACTCACGTAGACAAGAAGAGTTTGCATTGAACGTGATATTCACTTCTTTTATTTTACTTCTCACATGCTCTGTTGCATTCAGCTATATCCGTTAACCCCGTCACACCCACGTGCCTACGTGCTTACGTCAGTGTTCTTAGACTATACAGAAAACCTGGAACAGGATTATATGCAGACACTACAGTTCGGTATCCATCGTGGCCCGTGGGAGACACCACAGCGCGGTGCCTTCTCGAGGCACCACCATCTGACTCACCCTCTAATGCTGCTGAAGACATCTCATCTCCTCAGGGCGCTCTGAAGGACACACTCAGCCCAGTTACGGGGGATGAACGGTCTCCTACAGAAGGACCACGGACTATGTCTCGCCAATTTAAGAGCAGGACACGAGGGGAGCCGTCTCGCGAGCTAGAGGCGGGACCTCAATGTAGCCATGGTCATATGCTCGCAATGAACGCATTGACCATCCTCAAAAGCTGCCCCAGCGTGTGCTCGGCCCAGACACACGAGGCAACGATCATGTCCGTCCGAAGAGGCGAGGAAACTTCCGCACCCAGAAACACACGAACAGTTCGGCATTCCAGAGAACGCGTCACCAACCGTGGGAAAATTCGCTCTTTCTCCCTGTTGCCCAGGAAAGACCTAACGCGGCAACTCCGTGCATTCAAAAAGGTCTTTAGCTCGCTGGATTTGCAAGATGACAGGCACATTCAGCCTTTAAAAAGGCTACCAGCCCGCAGGATCCGCTGACAGCCATCCAGATAAAACGCTGTCAGACGACAGAGCAGGGAAGCAGGAACTCCTAAAAGCAGGACCCTTCCTCGTATCGGTCTCCAAACTCGCAGAGGGGGTTTCCTGAAGTTTAGCTCTGAACGGCTTTGGCTCTGAAGCTTAAGTCTGTATGTGCACTCTGCTCATGCCCTCTTACTGTATACTCACACAGTGACGAGGTACACCTGAGCGCAATCAAGTGTACGCCAATAATCACTGGCCTTTTGTATAAAGCTCAAAGGCATTTGGTCTCTCTGGCGAGTTCCCATATGTAACGTCGAAGTGATTCGACTGTAAGGGTTACCTTTATTTTGGTTGTGATTAATCACAATTAATGGTTTGACAGCACTAAACAAAATACATGACATAACACTTAATTATAAAATGTCTTGAACAGTTAAAAGCAAAGAATGCTGGGAACTATAAATCTAATTAAACTCAACCTGAGAATGTGTTACACATATGAATGATCAATATCATTGTCCTCAATCCTAAATATTTTTATGTATAAATATATAGTGAGTCCATGTATTGTTTTAAAAAATACAAGCATTAGTTTCCAATGTATGGATGTGTATTGTGTTATACAGTATATCATATTTTGCAGTATATTCCCATATATGTTTGTTCTGTGAGAGGTGTTTGGCCGTCGCTGCTGGATTATTGTAAGTGAAAGTGTTTTAGTAAGCATCATATCTGTGTAAAATGTTTGCAGGTGTAGCGTGTGCACGTACAGTTAGTGAATGACTGCATCATTCTGATTTATCACATTTGGACTTTGTTTGCTGTTCTTTGATGTATTATATTTGTGATGTCACCGTGAGAACTATTATTTAAAGACTGTTTCATCCACGCCACCAAAGCTGCTTCGTCAGATTTTAGATGATGTCCTTGGCTTCATCCCAAAATATCCTTTTCATGAACTGCTAAAACTGAACACAGAGCTTTCATCAAGACACTGAAGAAGAGAGAGAAGAGAGAAGAGGGATTCACTGGCAGTGAGTGAAAGAGGAGGAGAGAGAAGAGAAGAGGAGGACTGATGCTGATTCTCTCAGTAGATGCTGACGGTGATCTCTGGAGAACAAACCTCCTCACGATCCTGAAACTGAACATCCTCCAGCTTCACGGTGAGAAACACTTCATTGCATTAAAAAGCATATTATTATTCAAAAGTAAATTAATTTTATATGAAATATATAAAACAACTGTATTCATTTATCTATTATTGCATTTTTTTGGTATATATGTCTTAGAGGAAGTGGTGCTAAATATGGTAAGCGCTTTGCATTTATGATGTATCATTAAATATAAATATTACAGAGCTGTGTATCAAGGTTTTAAACTAAAACAAAACCACGAAAGCATTTATGCAATAAAATGTGGTATTACTTAATAAGGTTCAATGGTTAACAGTAGTTAACAAACTAAGAATAAACAATACTTCTTAAGCATTTAATAATCTTAGTTAATGTTAATTGCAGCATTTACTAATGAAAAGGTAATCACACACACAAACTGAAATGAAAACAAGAAATAATAACAATACAAATGGAATACAATCAAAATAAAAATGTGAAATCTTGATGGTGATGATGGTGTCATTTCTCTCTAACTCTCCCTGTGCAGGATGTTTGTTGAGATGGCTATGGTGGGAATATCTTGAGAAACTCCATGATGGAGAACAGCAGCTCAATGAATCCGGACAGAAACTCCAGCGAGGGTGAGACTCTGAGCGTGATGCCGGAGAACTCTCTGGAGATCCAGGTGGTCACCATCTCTCTGTCGCTGCTCATCTGCGGTGTGGGGATCGCTGGGAACATCATGGTGGTTCTGGTGGTGATCCGCAGCAAACACATGATGACCGCCACCAACTGTTATTTAGTGAGTCTAGCCATGGCCGATCTGACCGTGCTTCTGGCAGCAGGTTTACCGAACATCTCCGATGTTGTGGCTTCGTGGATCTACGGCTACTCTGGGTGCGTTTGCATCACTTACCTGCAGTACCTGGGCATCAATGTGTCCTCCTGCTCCATCACGGCCTTCACCATCGAGCGCTACATCGCCATCTGCCACTCCATCAAAGCCCAGCTCATCTGCACCGTGTCCAGAGCCAAGAAGATCATCGGCTGCGTCTGGATCTTCACCGCTCTCTACTGCATCATGTGGTTCTTCCTCGTGGATACTAATGAGACGGTTTATTCTAACGGCGTCGTGGTCCGCTGCGGCTATCGTGTGTCCAGGAACCTCTATATGCCCATATACTTCCTGGACTTCACACTGTTTTACGTGGTTCCTCTCGTGGTGGCCTTGGTTCTGTACGGGCTGATCGCCAGGATCCTGTTTCGAGATCCGCTGCCGTCGAATCTGTCCGAGCAGAGGCTGTCTGTCCATCACGGCCGGCGGCAGGGCTCTGTCAAAGTGTCCCGCTGCTCTACAGCATCCAGGAAACAGGTGCGCTCGGTCTGTCATGTGTCAAAAAAATATGAAGAAACCAAAAAAATAAATACATATTTCATGTATATCTATACAGTTCATTAAAATATAAAGAAAATATATTTATTTTTATGCCTATTTAATAAAGAAAGAAAAATATATATTTATATGTAACTGATAGTGAAGCAAATTAATTAAATACATTTTTAATATAATACATTTTTCATGTATGTTTATAATGTTTGTTGAAAAATATAAAGAAAATATATTTATTTATTTACATTTTTTGTCTATTTAAGAAATAATAATATATATTTATGAATTTATTTGTTTGACTTCCAATGTAACTTTTATAATGAAGAAAATTATATATATATATATATATAATTAAATATGTTTACCTTTTTTATATTTAATTTTCAAGTTTTTTAGTTAACTATTAATAATGTATGTAATTCAAGGAAAATATACAAAAAATATATATTTATGTATCTATTTTAATACTATAATTTTAATTATAATTAAATACATTTAATTGTCACTAGGAAGCAGAAAGGTTGTGATTGTTTGTGATCTGTTGCACAAACAGATTGTGTGTGTGTGTGTGTGTGTGTGTGTGTGAGAGTGTTTGAGATGAAGTTCTGCATCATCATATCTCAATTAAAATAAATAATGTAATGTGTAAGCTAGTGTTTTGGAGACAGTGAGATGTAGACTGGGATTTTTGCTTGCAGATAATAAAAATAGTCCAATATCCAAAGAAGGATGTTAAAAGAGGGATCCAAGAACTGTCTAACATCATGGTGCAATTTGCATGTTTCGAGAATCAAAGTGTTTCTTCAGAAAGTGTGAATATTATGCAATCATGTGCAATGTGCTCTGCTTTGAATGTAAATACACAATATAAATGCAGCAGCTCTCTTTATTGAAACAATTTCTGTTGTATAATGCGTTGTGCTGCAGGTCACAAAGATGCTGGCGGTGGTGGTGGTTCTGTTCGCTCTTCTCTGGATGCCATATCGGACTCTAGTGGTGGTGAATTCCTTCATGGACCCGCCGTATCTCAACGCCTGGTTCCTGCTCTTCTGCCGCATGTGCATTTACACCAACAGCGCCGTCAACCCCATCATCTACAACGCCATGTCGCAGAAGTTTCGCGCTGCATTTAAGAGGCTCTGCGACTGCAAACGCAGGTCAGATCGGAGCCGAGCGGGCAAAAGCACTGTGAGTGTTTATTACAGTGTAATAAAAGACTTCTCCAGTGAAAACAATATGAAGAAACAGGGCAGTATGAAAACAGACACGTTCAGTCCTGCTTGATCTGGGAACATTTAACAAATAGTTCAGGCAAAAATAAAAATTTGCTGAACATGTGCTCAACCTAAGACCATCCGAGATATAGGCGAGATTGTTTCTTAATGGGTGCCGTCAGAAGTAGAGTATAAACAGCTGATAAAAACATCACTAAAACATAAAAACATTTTTAAATATGTGACTGGATTTTGATGTGAAAGACAACAGGAGACTGAAAAAAAAGTGTTATTATGGATTATTATCTCATATTTTTGTTAAAAACATCTTAATAATGAATTAGTTTCAGCTATTGTCTTCTCCAGATGAGCAAATGTTGCAATGATACAATTTTACAAATTTGATGAAGAAACAAACTCATCCTAACCTTAGATGACCATAAGGTGAGAAGAATATTACAATTAATTTAATATCAGGAGTCGCTAATCAATGAAAGGTGAAAAATAAATAATGCCGTTCATGAATGATTTGGCTAAAAGTGAGTTGAACTGTTTACTTTGAAATGTTCTTTAACCCTCTGAGGTGATTTTGGGGACGCTGAGATGTTTGGACATGCTTTGATATTTGTGGTTATTTCAACTACTTATAACATACTATTGACCAACACATAATTGTTGTTGTATACAGCAGAAACTGTGCTACAATAATATGTGACCAGGATGTACATGTTTGCATTTTTTAGAAAAAAAATATTATGCATGCTTAGTAAGTTTTGGGAAAATAAAACTAGCTCAAATAAGGCCTTACAAGCAACGTTGAATGGTCCTGAATAAGAATTTAGAGTAACCAGCCCATTAGTCTAGAATATTTACTTCAGAATGATGTGAAAATCATTTCAATTACTTATTCACAGAAAAGTGTTTTCAATTTTAAAAGACATGTTTTGAGGCCGAAAGCCTGTATGTGAGGGGGTGAGAATGGCCATAGATATTTAGTGAGTCTCACCTGAAGAGACAAAGACCCCTTCCCTAATGGCCCATTAGTGAGACTGACAGGTAAGGCAGTTAGAGAGAATGTGAAGAGATGTAAGAAAAACTGTTTTTTAAAATGATTTGCTTTATTTATTTACAAGACAGTATAATTAAAATATACATAATAAAGGTCAAAGACACATTATTGAGCACACTGATCTAACTACAGAGATGTGAACAGACTTTGAGTCATTCCTAAAAAAAAGGTGAAGCCTGTACATTACATGTTTTTTGAGTGTTTGCTGCTTCTTTCTATGAATTCAAGAAAAAATAACCACCATCAGTATTCAGGAAGCTTGTTTTACCAGAGAATATCAGTGCAGATGAACATCTGATGTTGCACTCCTAGAGGTGATCAGCTTGAATAGTTAAGTTTCCCCTCAAAAATATTAATACAAATATTTGTAACACCTTTTTTTAAGAAAATGTACTCCAATAACAATTGCTTTCTTCATATTTTCTAAATATTATTAATAATATTAATATGATAATGTCTTTATAAAAAGACAATAATATTACAGTTACAGTTTAATACCGTTTTTGGCATGTAAGCAGTGAATGATCTGTAGTTGTAGTGTACAATAGATCTACAGAAACACTGTAAATGTGGACTTTTTTGTTCTGATAAATGTGATAAATAATTCAGTTATTTAATATTTGGTGCATCAGCATGCCTGTTATAAATATAAGTAGGAGGAAAATGTTCAAAGGCATCATACAGTATATAGAGGGACCAAACTTTCATTCCACTTCTAACATAATCATTGTAAACGTGTGGACACATACTGTAAGTTTAGAACTCATAACCTTTTATAAATAAGTTTTAAAACATCAGAACTGATTGCAGAAGATAAGGTTTTTGGACTGTGAGGAGGATGCTTTGGGTTAAGAAGTGCTGTATATTCAAAACTTTACATTTTTAATGCTCTAATAAACTTTAAGAAACATTTAATCCCTCGTGATATGAACCCTTTATTAATTATTAACCTGAAAAGCTGAAATAGACTGAGATCTAGTCTGGGTTATTAAAACTTAAATGATAAATGAAATACAATAAGATGTAATTAACTTATTTCAGCTGTTAATGAAATAAAATGTAACTTTGACCAATATAAAAATAAATAAAAAGTATAGAGAAATTAAACTAATACAAAATGTTAAAAGCATACAACAAAATTACTCAAATTAAAACCTATCCTGCTAATAAAAAGAAAACCTCAGTGATACTAAAATATTCTGGTGTGTAGATATTGCTGTTTATTGAATTTGCTCTTGACTCTCTCTGTTTGTATCTGATGGGAAAGAGTTATTAAACACTGTCATGTTCAGAAATGCACTGATATAATGAAACAATGTTTTTTTAAAAAGTTACAAAAATAAATTGAGCCTGTGCTTCGTATGTGTTTTCATCTGTCATTCTGCTTCATTCTAGGTTTTTATTCCTGACAGTCGGCAGGTAAAAATAGCTGTTTCATCAGCGGGAATAAAAGCACACGTGTGTCTCTCCATCCAGTGTTTCTGATCCAGACACATCCACGGGTCACATTCCTCCGATCTGAATCTCCATCCTTCTGTCATTTTCTTCTTTGATTCACCTTCTTCTGTTCTGTTTTTAGCTGTTTTCTTCACTTCACTTTCTTCACTAGCTATTTTAGTTTATGATTTAATTTTTCCCCCCTCACTGTTTCAGATTCTGTCATGCTATTGATCTTAGGAATGGTTATTGACAAATAACACTCTTATTTATCCAGAACTCATCACCTTTTACTCTCAAACAAAATGATTCAAAGGTTGCAACAGCCAAACTAAAGCCTGCTAAAATACTGACTCTCTGTCTTCATTGATCTTTTCTCAGAAAAACCGTGTGCATAACTGTTCAAAAGTCTGGCCTCAGTAAGACTTGTTTTGCTTGTTTTTAAAAAAAATCTCTTATTGATTATTATCAATGTTGAAAACAACTGTGCTGCACAATATTTTGTTTTTCAAGGTGCACTGATGAGTAGAGAGTTAAAAAGAACAGCACTTGTTTGACATAGAAATCATTTGTTTTACTACACATGACTTTACTGATCCTTAATAAATAATACAAGTATTTTTAAAATTTTAAATTTATAACTCAGTGTAGATATTTAGATGCAGGGCAGTGCAGAGACATTTAACGGGGCGAGTGCTCAAAGTTATATAAAAAGGGCAGACAGGCTACATGATGACAACTCCCATTCACAACGAATACAATAGGTGTGTTCAACTTAATGCGGCGCTGCAAGAAATCGGCTGCCGCCTTACAAAACAATGCATTCTGGTAAGATTATTTGTCCGACTTTGATTGGCGCTGCAGCCGCCTTTCGATCACATGTGCCATCAAAGTACCGCCAGAGGACAGAACGAGAGCAGGCGCACAGGTCAGGCGCTGCAGTTGCTCAAAATCAGCGGTGAAAGCCTTGATGACGACACACTTTATTCTCATTGGTCAGATTATGTGATTTACAAGCACGATGTGTGCTGCCTGTTTTTTCTTAAAAAAAAAAAAAGTTCCTGTATGTAATCAATCTTTATATCGAATATCTGATATTCAAACAAAACATTAATGATGAAAATGAATATTAGGCGATATGGTAAATATATATTCGTATTGTATAAGAGTTAATGACGTTGATTCAGCACTACGGAAACCTATGTTTTTTTTTGTTTGTTCAAACAAACAACTTGGCAATGTCAAAATAACATCAGGTTACAGTCTTCAAAACGGGTGCAAACAAATACAGCAGAACGGAAAAAAATCGAGGGGCTAGGATTTTTCTTGTAAATTATAACACATAATTATAGAAAAAGATTTATTGCAATTTTTCTTTTTCATCATTTTAAGGGCTTTTGTATACAAAACAAACTCATTATGAAACGCATAAAAGGCTTGTTTCATTTTTAGAAATCTACATTTATATATTTAAAATTTTCCCATCATGCTATTAACCAAGAAGGAAACCTATAGGTGTCCGACCTGACGGTCGTCTCTTTACTCCTCCCCCGACTGCAAGGGGCTGCTCTCACCAGCCGGCGGCAGGCTAGTGTAGTGCATCTCGAACACACACATTATCTATGATCTGCAACTGTCATTTGAGACACAAGGTGGTGTCAAATACCTATTTTTAGTATAAAGCGAAATAAGAATATAATAATTAATGACAGCAGTATATCAGTTACACAGTCCTTATTCAAAAGTATTCAGAAGTAATCAGAATCAAATATTGATAAATTACAACTCAAACTCATGTCAACACATGAACGCTCAAATATTGTTTTAGGCAGGGGTGTAGCATCAAATTCAGTACCCTATGCACAAGCAGTGGCCATGGGCTCCTTAAGCTTGAGGTTCACAACTTCCTACAACTAACCTTACTACTAATCTAAGAACTCTTATATAACAAAATATAAGAGTATTTGTATAACAAAAAAAGCCTTATTACACAGATTCTCAGAATTTCTGTTTTATTTGCAGAATGCTTAAAAGCTAACAGTAGATCCCACCAAAGGTGACATACTATTATAGGCCTGCATGAAAATTTTAACACTTTTTCATTTGGCTGAAGAGAACAGCTTTTTATCAAGGATATTACATTAAAGAAAAATGCCATTTCAGCATTCCAAATAAAAAAAAAGGCTTAATTCACAAAAAAAAAAAATATTCACTTGTCAATTTCCATTAATAAATAAAATAAAAAACTTCCACCAAGTGCTAAACACTGAAATTTATACCCCAGTTATAAACAAAGTTTGACTGTTGTTGTAACAATTAGTGATCTGGCAGTGGCAGCGGTGCAGACTGACCAGCATACTGACTGGGGGCTGCAAAGATGTGCGCGTTCCTAGGAGCGAACGCCATCTTCTAGGGAGTCGTTGTTCTGTAACGAGCGGTGCGTGGCGTGAAGCGTGCGGACAGAAAGGCACGGACAAGAGAACTTCAAACTGCAAAACATTTAATAAATCACTTTGAATAGAACACAACGGCTGACGAGGCAACACACACTTCAACACACAACACTACAACGACTAACTTGAACTGAAAAACAAAGGGCTTTAAATACACAGAAGCAAATGAGCAAAAGTGAGCGCAGCTGGTAAAACACAGGTGAACAAAATGAACTAATAAGAACATAATTACAGGGAGAAACCAAATCAAGACAAGACAGGACTAAACCAAAAGTACAAAGGACGTGGGAGACCAGGAAAAGAACAGACACAAACATGACAGTATGAATCTCAACAACGGTGACAAACTACGTATTCAGAAAAACAGATAAACTCTGAACACACTAATAAAAACATCACATAAAAACAGCAAGAATAAAAGAAAATTGTAAGAATAAAAGAAAGACAATTCTGCTCATAATTAATTCATGTCACAATGCATGATGGGAGCTATTGATGAGCTTTATTGGTAGCTCTCAAAATGCACTGCAGCATTTGATGGTCACCATTGTTGAGATTCATACGCTGACTCTTGTGTGTGTGCCCCACAAAACATTGAGTTTTTTTGGATCAGAAGAGCCTAAAATAAATCCTTTCAAAGTGTGTGGAAAACACAGGATGTTTAGCTCTAATCACAAGGCTGTCATTGTCAATAGAAAACATACAACACAGACTCTTAAGCTCAGTAAACTCAAGTACAACAGCCAAAACAACATTTAATTATATTAGTATAAGAGATGAGAGCCCAACTAAAGCACACACTGACCACTGGAACGATAACACATACATTGTGATTTTCTCTTTACAAAAAAATGCTTTCTTCTCTAAACGTAACTGGGTTCATGGTTATCATTCCATGCGGTATGTGGGCCAGATGAAAGTGTCTGGTGTGAGACGGTTCTGGGCCTGAATACAAGCAAACTGTGGCCTACAATAGAGTCAGTTCTGGTTCATTTGGTTAAATTCTGGCTGATATGTGTCATTGATGTGGCTCAGATCAAACAGGAGCAAACAGATCAAACTTGGACCACCCAAGTGCCATCATTCCATGCAGTATGTGGGTCGGATGTAACCGTCTGGTTTGGGCCGGATATGGGATGCATGAACTTTACTATCTGGGGTTTCACTGGATTTGGTGATTTATTTTTCACCCCGGGGGAGTACCACCATAACATCAGAACACTGGCAGTGAACAGCATATGAACCAGTTAAAATCCTCTGGAGTCCAGATAAATGGACTTGAATTAGATTTTTATATGTTATTTATAATATATAAGACTCTTAAGCCAACTAAATTAAGAGCGCAGTGGAGCAGAGTGAATCTTTTGTTCTTGCAGTAGGGCAAAATGCAAACGAGCAGAGTTAAAGCAGAACGAGTACTATATGCAGATTCTGAACATTCTAATTTGGAACGTCACAGACAGCACGAGCGGATATGTGTGCAAAGCATTCTAAACACCCATGAAGAAATGTATTTCCCTAATTTATTTATAATAACTATAATAATTGTTTTTTATAATAATTGTTTTATATAGGCTACTAATGACTTCTTGCTATCATAGTTTTACTCTACCTTAGTGCTGAATTTGATACTATTGGCTATAACATTCTACTGGATAGAAATCTGGCTCAGAGATTACATTGGCAGTACTGTCTGGGACTGTATTAGCATGGTTCAAATCATACTTATATGACCACTTCTAGTTTTGTAGCAGTAAAGGAAGAGGTGTCATATCCAGTTCAATGTGGAGTCCTACAAGGCTCAGTACTACAACCACTGCTCTTCACACTGTTTGGTTGAGAGTTAGATTGAGTTAGTTTCCATAGTTAGGCTGATTATACCCAGCTCTACATTTCCTCAAGGTCTGACAAATTCTACCAATTCCCAAAACTCATGACTCATGTGGTCAGTGTCTAATACACAAAAGCTAATTAATGTGTTCATGACCTCAAGGCTAGACTGCTGTAATATGTTACTGGGTGTTTGTCCTGCAGGTTTAATAAATAAACCTCAGTTGGTCCAAAATACAGCAGCTAGAGTGCTTATTACCAAAAAGTTAGCTTTGTTTTGTAGTGTATATGTGATTTGTAAATGCATCTGCAAAGGATCCTGGTGTGTTTACTGTCTCCAAACCCTTACCTTCTTACGTTGCATCTAGAGAACTGATTCCTAATAATCAATTTCTGGGTCACAGGCTGTACCATAGAGGAGCAAGAAAGTGTTACTTAGGTTCAAAATGCTGCATACATGCACATTATTTGTAACAGTGATGAAGCAAACAAAGAATTTTGTTATTATCATGTCATTGTCTTAATATTAATATGTAATATTAAGAAGAATAGTGTCCAAACACAGAACTACTGCAAGTGACATCAACAAGTGACAGCAAAGGCATTAATCGCCTTGAAGATCCTGTTTCCACAAAAAACAACCACAGAAAACTTGACAAAGTCGACATCCAAGAGCTGAAACTGCCCAGACTTAGACACAGACACTAATGCTAAAATGTCACCATGGGAGAATGTTGACAAAGTGACCCACAAAAACAAACAAACAAAAAAACAAAACTGAACATATCAGGAAGCCTAACTTAAATGTATGATCCATATGGTTAGAAAAGTCGTGTAAATAAATATGAACTTAATATATATAACTTAATATGTTCATTTTTTATCGATATTACACATTTTTTCTGGTTATGCCAAGCTCCACAAATAATTGTCGACTAAAAAATTATGAGTACGCTTAGAAAACAGTGGAGACCATAGGCTTCTTCTTCTTCTGTAATAAAAGTCTCCCGGCTTTTATTTTGGAAAGACACTAAGAAGGCGGAAGTTGTCATCAGCCGCGACTTTTAGTTGCACATGTTAGCATGCAGCTAAAGCTACGCAACGTATTAATGACGTTTCTGTTATAAACAAAATTTGGTAGTGATTAGCAGTACTGGTTAAGTTCACACTGCAGCGTATGGTTGATTTTTGTTTTCTTTTTGGGTTTTCAGCAGTGAATGTTAAATTATGTAATTGAAACTTTCAGACATCACGTTGATCTACAGAAGCCTGGAGTGATCAGTGAGCCACGGGATTGTTTTGTTTTAAGTTTGATCTGTGTTATTAATGATTGTGTAAATCATGCAGAAGGACTCGAGAGTGATAAAGACCTCAGCGCCTCCGGTGTCTCAGATTAACGCGGAATATGTCACTCAGGTGAGTTATGATTACTTTATGAACTCTGTATCTGTTCACTAGTCTACATCTGCGGGACACCAGACGTGCTCATTTATTCCTGTTTTGTGTTTCCTGTCTGAAGCTTTCAAACAAATACTGGGCTCCTCATGTCAAGAACAAACTCCCATTTGATTCTCAGGTGAGTCTTTGCGTTAGAAATCTCCTTTTATCTTCCGTCTGCATGATTTGACTTCACAGGATATACAGAGAGAGATGACTCTAAATATATAGATCCCGAGGGCGAGCTGTATATAGCCAGAACTATATTCATTTTCAGTTTAGTGAATGATCAACTCACGTTTAAAACCTAGCTTTATTCAGATGTTGTTTATTAATATTGAATATTTTCTCTGTACAGGTCATTGAAGACATTTACCAGAATGAGATTCTTAAATCAAAGTAAGACTCTTTGTTTAGTTATTAGGCTACATTATTATTATAAATCCAATGATTGCTGTTATAAAGGCTTTTCAGACTTTCTACTAAGACTCATACAACTTTGACGCATGCTGACATTGACCTGTTTCGTTTTTTAGATTTGCCATCAGAAAAATCATGCTGTTGGAGTTCAGGTTGGTGATTTCTGTTAGTAGAGGATCTGTAGGACTTGTGGTTTGCTGATTCGTGTTGTTTTGCAGCCAGTACCTGGAGAACTACCTGTGGCCGAACTACACACCCGAAGCCTCCAGTAATGGCTACCTGATGTCCATCTGCTGTATCGTCAATGAGAAGTTTCGAGAAAATGTTCCCGCTTGGGAGGTTTGTATAAAGCTGTTGAGTAATGAGTATATTGCATGTTAAACTGACTTTATTGACTTTTCTGAAGATTAATGGCATTTTATACAGCATTTTCACTTCAGGTGCACCTAAGAAATCAGTTTTGTGTTTTTGTTGCTAAATGAAAGTAATTTCAGGTTTGGTGCTTTGGTAGATTTGAAACATGTAGGTTCCTCTGAATGGAGCAGGACCAGCAGAGTCCTTCACTGTGCAGAAGATCACATAAAAATCACACACAAGCAGTCAGAGCATGTTTTGTATTTGTGCTGTTGTGACAGCAGCCGTGTTTAACTAGAGCTAAAAAAGCCGATGAAAATGCTCCTGTAAAGACCTGTTAATCCTAATAGGACATTTGATAAAAGTTTACAGTAAAATACAGTTTGTGGAAGTTATTCAGAACGAAAAGACGTAATTCTGTGACATCTGATGGTTTTTCATTGAAGTGACGTTCCCTTCTCATCAGTTATGTACATTAGGGTTTTAACCGTATGTTGTTAAATGAATGTTAATTGCATTATTTGTTGTGTGTGTTACCGTTACGGTGTTTATACACTGTGTGCTGTGCAGTATTTGCATCAGCTCGTGGAAAAACTATAGTCTTTCTCTATAAGATGGCTGTCAGTGTAATTTAAAGGTAAAGCATCTGGTGTAATAATGAAATAAATTTAAACTTGAGTTTTTAAAGATGAAATTGAGGTTAATCTGTGAACGTTTTTTTTTTTCTTGACCACCGCAGGTGCTGGTTTTAATAATACAATTTACAGAGGTTTAGTGCATGTGTGTTGTTTACAGACACCGTTAGAAATCGTTAAGTGTGTGTTTTCTGTCTCTTCAGGTTTTTAAGAAAGTGCCCACACACTTCCCTCACTTCTTCAAGTGTGTGATGGAGTCGTGTCTGTCGGGTGAGCAGCTCGGCCTGCCGCTGAAGGAGCAAACGGTGCTCCTGCTCTTCCTCGATCACTGCTTCAACAGTCTGGTTAGTTAGCGATCATTAGCAGCTGTTAAGATCTGCTTGTACTTGCATTTTTTGTTTTTAGCCACTTTTCTAAAAGCATTTCCTACATGACCTCTTATTTTCTGAGCTCATCACTTGGGGGCACTGTTGCCTTGCACTAAGCAAACGCGCTGTTATATATGTTTGTTTGTGTTTTACTCTGAACTCCATACACTTCAGAAATGAGACAGAGGTTCACACGTATAAGGACGGCTTTAAGTGAAAGCTGTTTTTGGTTTGCTGCTAATTTAAGCACTCTGAAGCAGATGTTGTATTTGCATTGTTGATGAGATCGTCTAGTGTTTGTATGCTAATCATCTACATTTCTGCTTATGAAGGCCCTCGGTTTGTGCAGCAATAGAAATGACCATCTTATGTCCCTGATTAAATGTTAGAGATGCTGCAATCGTGCTGTGGGCAGAGAGCATCCGCCCTCATGAGCTGATGAATGCTTGCTATAGTGAAAGTACAGATAAAAAAAGAAAATGAAACCTGTAGTAAAGCTTGTTTTTTGTTATTGTGTTTGGAAATAAATGCAATGTGTTTTTTTGTTGTTGTTGTTTTCAAATACAGAAAACAAGACAAGTAGCATTAGTGGCAGGAGGACATGGACATTGATGATACTGCAGCTTTTAATTTGAAATATAATAGGGATTGCTTCCAGTGATCAGCAACACCAAACCTAAATAAACATGTCTTCAAAGGCTCTGTATTAATTTGAGCTAATGTGATGGTGTCCCTAATAAAACAGTTCTAACAGAAGACATCTGTCTGTGTCTGACTACAGGAAGTGGACTTGATCCGTGAGCAGGTTCAGAAGCTGGTCTCTTTGCCCATGTGGATGTGTTTGGTGCCGGTGAGTATTGCATTGCATGTCCTATGTGAGCTTTACGTCCTGCTGTCCATAACATCAGCCACATTTTATTCTACATATGTCTTGCATGGGATGTTTGAAAGTGACTCCAGATTTTGTGTTTATCTAGACGAGACTACAGCAGGAACTGAAGAAAGTCCCAAAACTGCAGAAGTTCTGGAACCTCATTAAAAAGAACTATGAGAAGATGGAGCCGCAGGACATGGAGCAGTAAGAAACGGCCTCACGCCCCATAAACCTGACGCACCTCAAAATAATAATGTCCTGTGAGTCTCATGAGCTGTGTTTTTACAGAGCTAATAAGGAGCGCACCTTTCTCGCTTCCCTCATCAAGAAGTTCCTGGTGGTGCTCATGTCTATCCCTGCAGCAGGTAAACCTGTTCATTCACACCAGATATTCTTTTTGGTGTTAAATTAATTGACTTTTATGTTTACCAATACTGAATTTATGTGGTCACAAAAGCAGTGACGGCTGTAATAATATTGTGAAGTATAACAATTTAAAATAGCTGTTCTAGTTTTATTTTGTAAAGCCTAATGTAAGAAATAAGTTTAGTCCTGGGCAGTGAGCACTACTGATCTTACATGATGTGTTTTTGCTTGTTTTGTTGGGTATCATATTTGATACGTTAGCTTTTTAATCACTCATATAGTGAGAATGTGGAATATAGAGCTCATACTTAATATATGCACACAAATATGCAATTTGGTACAGACACTGATATCTATATGATGAAACATTATTGCCAATACTTGCATAAAATGATATAAATAGTTGTCAGTAGGGGTGGCACGGTTCACAAAACCCACGGTTCGGTTCGTATTGCGGTTCTAGGGTCACGGTTTTCGGTTCGGT
>JAUCNO010000279.1:972321-985621 GCA_032353835.1 Enteromius viviparus | reverse complement strand
CGGTTTGGATTTGTCAACCCAAAACTAATCCTGTAACTCTGAGTTTGTTTAGCCACCATCATGGTACAGGCCCCTGAAGTGAGCTGGATGATGAACTGCATTTTTTAAAACTGTTTACTATTGTTCTTTTGCATTATTGACATGCTATTTTCCTATTTAACATGGCAATACAATATGTATATTTAAAGTGCTACAGTATATAAATAAAAGTTACTTTACTATTAAGTAGCTATTAACTATTTTAACTAAGTTTGGGTATGGGAAGAGATTAAAAGATGTAAAATATAACCATGCTGAAATATGTTTTACAAGTACTTATAAACAGCCGTTATCACATGCATGCTAATAAGGAGTGAGAACTGATCCCTAAAGTGTTACCAAAAGGTTTTTGTTTGATATGTAAGCACTGAGCAATGCTCTGAGGCCAGGTTGTTTTAGGAGTGATGATGAAATAGTACACCTGTGTTGAGAATAATAATCATCTCTGATGAATATTAAAGTAGAAATGTTGCTATTTTTAAATCTGCTGGCAGGTTAAGGGACATGTTTAGTCTCGTGTCTGAAGAATCGGAGCTGGCTTTCATCCGCAGGTTCAGGATATGAGAGGAAATGTGAGTTCACACGGGATTGTGCTGAGTTTGTATGGAAGCAGTAACTGGAGACTGACTGTGGTGTCAGATTAGAGAGACGTCAGGAACTGCAGATCCAAGCAGTGTAACCAGAGAAATCTCCAGCAGCTCATTCAGTACTGCCCTCTGCAGGACCAGAGTCACACATCTGTCCGTCTATCTTGTCCATCTGTTTGTCTGTCCAACCCTCACGTGTACAGAATAACCCTCCTGACTGGGTGTGTAGATTCATGTCCAGTTTCATTAAAAAATATTCTGAATGAGTATTGTTTAGCAATAATTGTTTGAATTTTGGTGTATTTGTAAAATGTGATTTGCTGACATTAAAGTATGAACAAAGCAAATAACTCAGAATTGAGAGAACAATGTGATTTTTTTCTTATAGGTACAAGTCATTTTTCATGCACAGTCAGTTGTTTTATTGAATATTTCAGGCAGATTCATGACGTGAGCAGCCTGTTCTCTCTCTTGCTGAGCTGTTCATCTCTTCCTGATGTCAGAATGGGACTGGTGTTGAAACTTGACATTTTTATTTTATTAAGGAAGAACGTAATCTAAGGTCTTCTTGAACTGGAACTAGTTTTGCCAGCTTTGTACAAAGCTTCATTTTTTTTCTTTTTGTTTATGCACACTTTGTGCATTATTGGCACTGACATTGAAAACAGTGTTGTTCATCCATCAGCATGTCAACATTGTGTGTGTGTGTGTGTGTGTGTGTAGTGGGACAATGTTTAGGATTGTTTTTGCTGTGCCATACTTTGCTTGAACCTGATTAACTTTTTGATGGAAGGTCTTTTAAAATATCTTCATCTCAAAAGTTACCAATACAAAATTTAACAGATACTATTACAAAATAAAATGTGTATTCAAATATTGTACATTAGCCCAATGCTCATAACCATCTTGTCATCAAAAAGTATCCTATAAATGCAAATGCCACATCAAGCGTGCTATCACAACTTGAGGTGATAACTGAAAAAAAAATTAAAAAATGAAGACATGATATGTTATGACACATTTTTTTCTTCAAAAAGTATCTTAGCAATGCGAATGACATTTATTTTAAAGGTACTTGAATTATACTATCAAGACTTGAGGTGATAAGCAATTGATCATTTGTTAAAAAAAGAAACCATAAAATATTGTGACAGTGTGTGTTTGTCAAAGTGAACAAATATCTTGGAGGAAACTGTAGACCCTTAAAATAGTCAAACTGCAAAAAAAGATGTTTCGGCGGAACTGCGCATGTCTACGGGCGTTCGATGGGCGGGGTCAAAAGTGTCTTTACTTAAACGGAGAAGAAGCTGACACTTTCATCTCACTGTGTCCAGAGCCCCAGCGCTGTTTTACACTGCTGCTTCATGAGAACAGGGCGGAGCTGAAGGTCCTCAATGTACTCAAGGACATTTGCGCTCCAACAGCTGTGTCGTCTTCCCATATCCATATACACAGCAACAAGTATGAGCCTCAAGCCCCCCAAATAAAAAAAGGTGGAGGTCACCTACGCTGTCCTCACCATGACACGAGCTCAGCATCACCGGACCCAATCCGACTTCATTCCCAGCGTATGAACATCATCATCATCATCATCACACATATAAAATCCGCGCGTGTTGGCAGCTCGAGATAAAGCCCCATATGACGCAGCAGGGCTCTCCACGGCACTGATGCCATATTAAAGCCCGCCGCCCTCCACCCACACCATCAATCTGATGTGGAGATCGAAGATAGGAGGGCTCACATGACTCCACTCCAGACTGGAAGACGAGGAGAAGTGTGGCATCTTCCAGCATCAGCACTGCCACAGCTGGCGCAGCTCATAACGGCGGACAGTAAGAGGAAATATTCACGCTTTTCCCTGGATTTGGAGCAGAGTCTGCGGATGAGCAGCGATGGGGGAATGGACCATACTAGAGAGGCTCTTGGAGGCTGCTGTTCAGCAGCACTCCACTATGATCGGAAGGTAAGAGCTAATGTCAGTGCATCTGACGCCGAGATTCAGCTCGTTTTAAAGGAAAAAAAATACGATTTTATCCTTGCCAACGAGCGCAGTCGACCCTTTTCCCCTTTACAGTATACCATAAGGATAACCAACAAACATGATATACCAAAATATTTGCTTATAACACATGAAATAATATAATGCAACTGAATGCAATCGTTGTGAAGGCGCCTGGTTTCAGCACTGGACAGCGCCATTTACTTTAAACTACACTGAATATTGACAGCTTTGTTTTTATTATGCTTTTTAATGTTTTTGCTTCATTTCAAGCCACGTTTGAACGCAGAGCGATGCTTCTTGCCAGGTGTGCACTAAAAAGGCGTCACCGCCTATTACACCTTTTTCAAACACGGTAGAAAATAGAAAACATGCACATAACGCATGTATAAAATATCGCATTTTTAAACCACAGTCAATGGGACTTAAATGCATCGTTCATTGTTTGCGAACGCACCTGTAATTTATTCAGCTCCATAATATCCCACTATCAATATTAAACCTGCCAGCTATACATTACTTATTTTATTGCTTTATTTGAAGTCACGTTTTGAGGCAGAGTGATGCTTTTCCTAGCTGTGCGCTTTTTGCCAACTGTCTCCCTTAATTACAATAGAAAACGAAGGAAAACGAATGCCAATTATGTCGTGTCTGTATATGTAAAATATAAAGCATCATGTTAAAAAATTAAAATTAAAAGGATTCAGTCGTTGAGAATGCACCACATTTTCAGCACTGGGCATTATACTAGCCTTATTACTGGACTGTTTCTATGTATTTGTGTCTGTTTTGAATTGCATTTAAAGCAATGTAAGGAGGTGCACAAATTTGCAAAAATACAGTAGGAAACGTGGCATACTGAGTGCTATCTGCATAATCCATATGCAGCACTCAGTGAAAGCGAAATGAAGCGCAGCCCGGTTTCAGCACTGGACAGCTCCCTGCAGCTCAAGCTCCTATATTGACACGTTTATTTTTCTCTGTGCTTGTTCTTTAGGATCCTGCTCACCGTGGTGGTGATCTTCCGGATCCTGATCGTAGCTATAGTGGGAGAGACAGTGTATGATGACGAGCAGACCATGTTTGTCTGTAACGCCTTGCAGCCGGGCTGCAACCAGGCTTGCTACGACAAAGCGTTCCCCATATCTCACATCAGATATTGGGTTTTCCAGATCATAATGGTCTGCACGCCGAGTCTCTGCTTCATCACATACTCGGTCCATCAATCGGCCAAGCAAAAGGAGCGACGTTACTCCACCGCTACCGTCCTCCTCACGCTGGATAGTAAGGAGCAGGATTCCCTGAAGCGAGAGGAGGCCAAAAACCAAAAGATCAAGAACACCATCATGAACGGAGTACTGCAGAACACGGAGAACTCCACCAAAGAAGCGGAGCCCGATTGTCTGGAGGCCAAAGAAATGCCCAGCTCGGGCACGAAACCGGCCAAGTCCAAAATGCGGCGGCAGGAGGGCATTTCCCGATTTTACATCATCCAGGTGGTGTTCAGAAACGCTCTGGAAATCGGCTTTCTGGTGGGCCAGTATTTCTTGTACGGATTCAACGTGCCGGCCGTGTACGAGTGCGATCGATACCCGTGCATCAAGGAGGTGGAGTGTTACGTCTCCAGACCCACGGAGAAAACCGTGTTCCTCGTCTTCATGTTCGCTGTCAGTGGCTTCTGCGTGGTCCTCAACCTGGCCGAGCTCAATCACTTGGGCTGGAGGAAGATCAAAACGGCTGTGAGGGGCGTGAGGGCCCGCAGGAAGTCTATCTACGAGATCCGGAACAAGGATTTGCCCCGGATGAGTATGCCCAATTTCGGCCGCACTCAGTCCAGTGACTCCGCCTACGTGTAACGGGTATGTAACGAGAACCCGAAGCTCGTGCACCGCCGAGATCGAGACCGTGGACGAGTGCCGTCGCCACATAAGGTTCATGAATTGCAAGAACACGGGGTAGGACTTTTTTGTTACTGTTTTAAAGACTCCATTGGCAACCGTGGACGACAAACACGTTTGTAAGCGGTTCACTACTGAATAATTAATGCAACTTTTTAGCAGCATTTGTACTCTGAGACAAAGAGCAAATGCTGATACCTGAATGAGTATTGCCCCTCTTAAAGCTGCGGTGACACTTGACATGACACTGTCCGTGTTGCACACACAATGCATGCTTTATGATTCATTACGGTAAACTACGAGCGGCTCCACGACAACTGCTGTGACATGAGCACTGACATGTGAAGTGTGACCGAACCAGCTGCTCTACTGTACTTAAAGGGAGTAAATGCGTCTTGCACTAAAAAGTGAACGTGATGCTGACATAATATCGCACATCGGGAGAGTCTCGAGCCACAATATTTCATGTATCAAACACTATCGCTTCTGCTACGGTTTCTTTCTTTTTGGTTGCCTGTACCGCACCATTGACCTTAACGTAGGCTATGTGATGAGTTCCAAATCTGCTGTCGTGTCCTTGTGTGTGTGAGAGAGAGTGTGTGTGTGTGTGTGTGCGTGCGCAGGGGTGAATTTGCTGCAAACGCTTAAAGTCTGTGATGATTTCCTTAATTTCAACACCAAAGCGCCCTCTGCTTTCATTTGTGACGTGTTTTTTCGCGCTTAAGTGTAATCAAGTGCCATACTTGTATATAAATATATGCATATATACATATAAAATCTATTCTGAAGAATATAACCATATCCATAAAGCAGATTTATTGCTTGAATTATGCTTACTGGGTCCAGACTTGCTTTAGCTCTATTTGTTGTAAATGAACTGAAAATGGCATAATGCATTCTTCCTTCTCTTTCGTTTGGAAAAACGGCCAGGTGGGAATAAAGAGCTGGTCTTTTCTACACAGGACAGCCGTCTCTGCTCGCTAACACAAGACAGAACAGCGTTACAGCAATGTTTTGTGCTCCGGTGCTGGTTTTTTACCCAGCACTTCCAGCAATATTTGTAAGCCGAGTAGTTTGTTTTGGGATTCATGTACTATTAAGTGAAAAGCCCACGCCTGCTGCATCTCTTCCACTCTCGATGACAATGCAAGCGTGCTAAAGCAGGCGTGCGCTTTCATTTCAGACTGGTTTAAAGCTTTGTTCAGCAACAAAGCCCGGTGCATTATTGTTCAACTTCTGATCGTTAAGATGTCATTTTGTTTCTCCTCTTTGAATGGTTCTTTATGATTATGCCACCATATATTTATGACAAGCAAATGCGTGCACAGAGAGGAGATGTTCTCTGCATTTCTGAGCTTGAAGGGAAAGTATTGCATGTTTAAGAACTTATATTCTAGAGAATCCGGACAATTTCAGGGGATGAAATCTTATGCGGCATTTGCTCGAGTATTGATATGTCACCCCACCCCCCTACAGATGCTTAAGAACTGACACATCTTGAAGGTCACCGAGGATAAAGAACAGTTTGTGACAGACCGTCTCCGATCAAACCTGACGGGATGACCCCTGGGAGGATGGACATGTTATGAGAGGGGGCGGGCGGTGGGGACGGGAACAAAATGGCTTGGCTGTACGGTGCAATCTTCCCTTTTCTCTCAGTAATTCCTCTCTCCTTTGATAAGAATTCAAGGACTCCTGAGATTTTTACAACTTTGTGGTCCTTACTGAGAAAACAAAAAGACCAGAGCTGAAGGATTGTACTGGACCTGACAGAGCAAAGCTTTAATAAAACATGAACTGGTATCTTTCTTGCCTTATATGTACTGCAGTCTCCCCTCCCTCCCTCTCTCTTTCTCTCTCCCCTCACCGCCTCTCATTCTCTCCCGTGCATTTTCTGCAAGAGCCGACCTGGTGTTTTTACAGCTCCTCCTAAATGACAAAATGATTGGGTTATGTATGAATGTAATTCTGCATGCTGCGATGTGGCATACATCATGTCGGAGGTCAGGTGATGCGGTCGCTTTCACGTGTGCAGATGGAGAAACTCTTGAGATGCATTGTGCACGCTGAGATGTCTCCACTGCAGTTAAAACCAACAAAACATGTCTTGTTTGCAGGCCTGAGATGATCAAACCCGCTAGCATGGGATGCCATTACTGCAGGTACACAAATCACGAGATGCATAGGGTGTTTGCTTTTTTGTTTTTTGCTGTTTTCAGGAGGCGATTCTCCCTGGAGCTTCATCATCTGAGAGCTAAAGACGCTATGAGCGTGTAATGTCGCCGTACCTCATATACATTGTAATTTTATCCTGACCGATTTGCATATTGATAAAAAAAGGGCCTTGCATGTAGTGAACGCTGAAAACGCTGGGCTGTTCCTTTCTGAGCCTCCAGTCCTTGTGGTTTTGAGGATGGTACATGTGTAAACTGAATGAAATGAAGATGGATGATATACTGTGAATTAAATCCACTTCTTTACAAAGATGGTGATAAAAGTGATGGGCCTGATCTTTCGTTTTCTTGCCGTGCACACACACACACACACACACACACTCATGCCACTCCTCTGAGATTTCATTGAACCGCAGTGTCCTGGAAGGGCTGCGCAGAAACTCTGCAATGCACAACTGCTCTCACCTGCACATCACTGAACATGGGCACTGGAAATCTCTTCAGTGTGTGTGTGTGTGGTTGGATATACAAAAATAGCACAAATGTCAAACAATGATCTTATCTAACGACTGTTAACCGGGATGATGGACCGTATACTATTAGTGTATATTAGTGTTTGTCAAAGTATTGTGTAATTCTTTTGTTGTTGATAGATTTCCAAAGTAAACACAAAGAGCTATAATAAAAAGAAATGTCTCATTTAAAATACACGCCCATCTTATTATCATTCATTTGTTAATTAATGGAAAATGCTGAATGTATTTTTGTTTGTAAGTTATGACTAGAATTGCTACTAGGATTTTTCAGTCAAAATGATCTGTATTTTATTATATTATTTTAATTTTGCTTCTATAAAAACAGACAGAAATGACTGGATAACATGAAGATGTAATCAGACATGACAATGCCTCTGTGTTCACTTTATTAGTTCACTCTTAAAAATAAAGGTTCTTTACTGATGGATTCCACAAAAGCCTCTTCATAAAGGAAAAGGGTTCTTTAGATAATTAAAATGTTCTTCGCACAAAAGAAGGTTTTTTGAGTTCTTTGGGGAACCAAAAACAGTTCTTCTTTTGCGTCTCTTTGGAAAAAGAAAACCCTTTTGGAACCTTTTTTTTAAAGAGTGGGAAAATTGGGGTTATGTACAAAATACCCAAAATGACTGACATGTTATGATAGCACTATAACCCAGAAGCCAAAGGCCTCCAAATATGCAACACTGAGATGTTGGTTGATATTTTATCCTTGTCAGAACATGATAAAAACATTTTCATTATATGGATCGGTTCAGGATCACAGCTTCATGGCTTAACCTGGCCACATCTGACTCTAGTGTGATGAAAGCAATTACTTTGAGAGCTTCAACACACACACACACACACACACACACACACACAGCGAGGTGATGCCTGTCAGTCTGTGCTAACAGTGTAACATTCCATTAAATGAAAACTATATAGGTTATCTGTTGGCTGTTGCGGTATCTTCATCTAAGCAATTAAATCCCATAATGCCCTAATGACTGTGATCAAATCCAACAACTGGTAAAAGACGCACACTAACGCTGTAATTAACATGGTATTCTGAAAAGCAAGCTGATAGTTTCAGCTGAATTGACAAATCAATAATTCCTTTGATGTTATCTTTTATTTGTTACCATCCAGAGCAATCTCTCTCTCTCTCTCTCTCTTGCTGCTGTCAGGTGAAGCGAGAAGCCCTCTTAGCCAGACCAATTGTTCCTGATAAATGTATACGATGCAGACCGTTTGCCAGCCAATAAAATTCACCGGATGACCAACCACAATCACTAAAAAAGCTGTTCTCTGTCTAACAAGATTAGAGCCGGCCAAACAGACTGAGCAAGTGAAAAAAAGAAAGTGGTAATGAAAAATGGAAAAGAAAACAGGGAAAGAGGTAAAGAAATAATACATATATGTATTGTACAGAGGAAAGCCAGCTTTAAGAAGAAGCTGGTTGACACAGTCTTTAACTTCAGTGTACTTACATTTCATTTAAACAATAGATACAATGTACTTATTTAGTGTAGACAGGATTTACATTATTATTCACTAATATTTTTTTAACCCTAAGACCTGAATGTAAAATGACATCTGCAAAGGATTTCTATAGTTGTCTTTAATTACAATGCCGACTCTTTACCTCCAGCTCTTGAACCTAACCGCAATAACAAACATTAGTTAAAGACCTTGTTAAAGACACCTAATAAAAGTGTGACACAAAAACTAACATGGATATCTGTCCTGTTGAGTTTATGGATTATATAAAGGCATTAAAAAGTTAAAACTTATCAAGTTGTAATCTGTCAAATAATGAAACTCTAGCTAAACAAACATTAACAACAACAACGGTTACAAATTGTTACACTTCACGGTAAATATGGATTTCTGCAGCTGTTATCTTAACCCTTTAACTGCTTCACCAAGAAAAAGGCTATTTAAAAATGTTATGTTTGTATTTCTTATGTTCTTATGTCACTAGTTATCACTCTCAATAAATTTTTTTTCAACACATCCCATAATTTTTTAATTATCGGCCTCTACCAAACGGTTGAGATGTCACTTTATGGTAAAAGTCGGAGTCCATACACACACTATGAAAATATAAAACTAATATGTTTTAAAATCAAAATTTAATATATTTTCATACTGAATCTTCTTTACTAATTAAAGTAAATTAAAATAACATATTTCAGGTTTTCGTTTTAACACAGGAAATTAATGTTTTCTTGTTTTTTGAACAATAAACTAAAATGAATAACTAAAAGTAACAAAACTGAAGACATGACATTCTTTCTGCACTTAAAAACTAAAAAAAAAAAAAGAAACTAAATATAATATAATATAAACGTAATATAACAGCATTTTTGGTTATGTTTCAAGAAATGGCGCCAATTGTGGCGCAACAGTTTTTTTTTTTTTAGATAAATGAACATTTCTTTGTAAACCAGCAATTCTGTGTCATGTACAGTATGACAACAATAAAAACAATCCCTCAAACATTATAAAACATTCAGTTAAACTCTGCAGGACACTGGACTTCCAGAACCATATCTGGTGACACCTGCTCTATTGGATCATCATCTTCAACATCAGTATCAGAGTCTTGGAGGTTTTTTGGTACAAGGGCCTGAATAGTGCATGTTCTTGTACTATAGAGGCTGCTGACATTCATCTAATAATTGTAAAAAACAACAAGAACAAACAAATAAATAACAATATTTAACATGTTTATTAGTGCTATTACACAAACATTTGTCGTTCAAGCAATTGCCTCTGATAATTATGATTTCCACAAATTAATTACATGAATTTATTATATTTGCTTCAATAAATATGCAAAAAAAACAATAGATTATATTTGTATATTCATGAAGAAATAACAATAACGTTGTCATGTTAATATCAATGAATGATAAGAAGTTTATGTTTCTCAGCAAATAGTCCATTCTGACGGCAGAAGTGGATGATCTGAAAACATAAGCTTAGATTTCCTGGTTTCTGATATCCATGTTGGACCAAGTGTTGTGACAAGTGCTGTTGATTGACCTTGTGACATCTAGTAGATTTTTGTTGTATAATGTACTTCAACCAGATGGTAGAGATGGCTCAGTCAGCTTGAGGTAAGTTAGGTACTCCTCTCAATGAAATATAGAGACACAAAATGTGCTCAACCATTTGGTCGAGCAGGCAGTTAAACTGTAAAGGCCACTAAAATAAAATCTTTTTTTTACTATTATTTTTTTTTTTTATGGTCGCAAATGTTTTAATAGTTCAGAGCCAAAAGCCAAAACATTCATGTAAAAACCTATACTTAACGTGTGTACTGTAAATACAGTATGTAACTGTGTATTGTGTTGTTCAGTGCAGCAGTATTTTGTTGGTTAAATACACACATGTGTGTTTACCTCAGAAACTGTTCCCAGCATTCCTTACTCTCCTGAGCATGACCAGCTCTCATGTCACATGCCATTATATTAACTTCACAAGTTAACCTTCCCATCCAGTCTTGATGGTCAATGTTAAACAAACTTGGTTTGCTGTCCTTACTGGAGATTGAACCCAAGGCTCAACCTGAGCACTAAGTTCAACCCCAACATTTTGATACTACATACAGAGAGAAATATAGAAGGAGATGGGGAGGTGGAGGGATGCAGAAGAAACTGATGCTGGGGCAGTTCAACGACTGCTATAGGCTTGTAATGGAATTATAGGCTCCCAAACCTACAGGACTTTATTATTCTTCTCTGTAAAGTTGACATTGTTTTTCCTGAGAATGGGTTAAGCTTCAGGAAACAAATTTGCTTAAATTATGTTTCAACAACAACAGTATCAGAGGGTCAGACAAGCTGTCACTAAAGGTTTTCAAACCACTGAAACTAAAAAATCAATAACCAGAATTTAAAAACCATTTTTACCATTAATTTACGGTTATTATTATTATTATTAGTCACACTTAATCACACAGGTCAACATTATAACAGCGTTGCTGAGATTAACTATAAATCTTATCGTGATATTTTGGACATTTGCTGTGAATCATCTCTCTGCAGCTCAGCAGTTCCTCTGCTGCCCTCTGTAGGACATTAATCAAAGTTTATTGATGAGAAAACTGAAATTAATTACATGACTGTAATGTAACTGTGGACTTGGTTTTAAAAAGCAGCCTATATTGATTTTTTTTGGCATGAACAGCTAACATATTCAGTTGAACAATTCAGTTAATTAGAATTATGGTCATAAATAATATTAACCACCTGGCGCTGTTTTTTTATTTTTTATTTTATTTTTAGAGATTATAAAAGATTATTTATACAAACACAACACTCAATAAAATTCATGTAAATCAACAACAGGAAACAACTGCAACAGAAAAGGTTTCTTGAAAAATATGTTGAACTAAACTTAATCAGTCACAGCAATATAAGCTATTTATCAAAAGTGAAGGTGTGACGCATTAAAAATGAGCATACATTTTTTTTGTTAAATCAACGGTAATAAATGAGACGCATAAATGTATAAAGGTATTGGAAAAACCCTGCATTCAGTTTAAGGTTAAAACTCCAGTCTGAACAAAAGTGAGTGACCCTGTTTTTTATCGGCTGTTAAAAGGCCAAGGAAACATATTTCTGGTTTTGGTTTGAGCGCTTCAGTTTAACCACATCATTGTGCTGAGAGGTAGATTGTCTGGCACGGGTCACGCCAGTTTGACTCACTTCTTTTTTAATTAGTTTATTATTATTTATTTCAAAGGAATCTGACAAATACTGTAATAAGCATTTGTACGAATTAGCCAATGAATTGGTCATGAGATAGCACTGGCATATTTTGCAGTAATAATGTTATGTAAAATTTTTAGGTATGTGAATTTGCTATGTAACATATAGATGTATGTGCATTTGATCATTTGACAATCAGACTCATTATACATTCAGTTCAATGTAAACTTTGAGTTTGAAAGTGCCTTTTCCAGCTTAGTTATTGAATGTTCCGGTATTAAATGTATAGATAGATGTACAAACAATGAGCATCTTCCCATAAAGTGTTTAAACCACAACAGATAGAGACATACAGCAATGTTTCCATCTGAGGTTAACAAAACTTTGAGATGCGAGACGGGTACATAAACGTCTGAAGGTTTTAACACGTGGTTAAACCTCTACTCTAGAAAAAGTTAAGAGGCTAGATCAGTTTAACCACATACTGTGCAGATTATTTTTTTGTTTTTTGTAGAAATAAAATCTATGTAAAAAACTATTCATAATTTTTCATATGTAGTAGATAAATAGTAATAGTAGGAATAATTACTGAAAATATGTATACATGTATTTTTATAAAAAAGATATATTAACATTAATAATATTCATTCAAAATTCACATTCAGACTAGAACAGAGTTTTACAATCATCAAAAATGTCTTTGTCCTGGTCTATACACAAATCCATTTTATAAATTAGTTAAAAAAAATAAACAACCCCCCCCCCACCAAAAAAGGTTTTTTTTTTTTTGGTTTAAAAAGCCAGAGTGTATAAAACTCCCTCATGGTACAATAAGTACAATAAGAATATTTCATATTCTTGAGATATTTCAGCATAAATAAATGGTTTCTGGTGATCTCACATAAATTTACTTGATTGTGATGTTAATTGATCTTAGAACTTATACACAACTTGTGTCTGCTGTACATCAACATTATAAAAGTCTTTTTCCAGTCGCTGTGTTTTTCCAGCTGCAAAAACTAAGATAGAGGAAAAAATCAACAGTTTTTTATGTTCTACGATCCATTATCAAACTCTAGAGACACCGGATAATAGACAAAAGACTACATAACTGAAAATACACAATTACAGTAAACATAACCTGTCTACAGAGAGAACTGATATTATTAAACTGTTTTAATTGTATTTTTTTTAAAGAAGAGTAACTCACCGATCACCATAATGATCAGAAGTCCATTCATTAGAGCAGACATGATAATAATCTGATATTGTGTTTGATTCTGATCCATACACACTAAAAACTCCTGGGTCAAAAATAACCCATAATGGGTTATTTTTGACCCAACTCCTGGGTTAAAAAGGGA
>JAUCNO010000279.1:930866-943347 GCA_032353835.1 Enteromius viviparus | reverse complement strand
AAAATCTTCGTTTGTGTTCTGCTGAGGAAAAAAAGTCACCTACATCTTGGATGCCATGGGGGTAAGTTAATAAACATAAAATTTTCATTTTTGGGTGAACTATCCCTTTAAGGACAGCTGTGTGCTGAATTACTTTTTCAGTTTCTCATAAAAAATAAAAAGGGATAGTTCGGCCTATCCCTTTAAGACTTAGCTATGTTTAATTTTAATTTTTAAGTTTAAACATTTACAAATTTCATGAGTTAAAATTTATTGTAAGATCTCCATTTCTCTTGTTTTTACCATTGATGCCAACCGTACTGTAGACATTGTTGAAACTTGTTTAAAAAATGTCCCATGTTTTAAAAAATTGTGAGAATTTTAAAACATTAAAAAAAATGTTCTAATTTTAGTAAATATATTTTATTAACTCAACTGTGTAAAACAAGTTGTGCCTTATGATTTTTTAAATACAATTTATTGCACCTTTTCTCATTTGTTGTGTGTTGTTTCCACCATTAGAGTTTGTTAAAAAGGTTTTAATTTATTCAACTCAAAAGTTATTCTTTGAACTAATGTAATTAAATCATGGAAAGGATTTCCACGTGATTAAATAGCTTTCTTTCAGCATTAAGCACTTTTGTTAGGCTAACTTAAATAAATTAGTTGGTCCAAAACATTGCTTATTAGTTGGGCTGACACTATTAAATTAAGCTGTGCCCAACCATAGTAAATAAGTTGAAGGAAACTTAATGAATTAAGTTGACCCAACCTAAGTACATTAAATTGGAATAACATAATTGCATCATGCTGAAATAAAGCAAATTAATCATGTGGAAATCCTTTCCATGATTTTTTTATGTTCATTCAAAGAGTAATTTTTTTGATTGTACTAATCATTAGAATAGATCTAAAGAATAGTAATAGTGATGCTATTCACATCACTACTAAAAATACCCTCAAAATCCCTGGCCTAGGCAGTTTTGTACTGCACAATGGCACATATTTAAAATGCAAAGGTCTCGGGTTACTGTGAGACTGACCTCATGGGATTGAAAGAGAAAGAGGGGGGAGAGAGAGTGAGATACACGGTCTGCTGACACAAAAACATGTTTAAAGGTCAGAGTGTCACATGATCTTACATACACAACACACAGAACTCCACTTAAAGGTAGTGAAAATTAATATATGATCCAGAACAGAAAGCTTTTTTTGATGAGGTTCTTGGGTTTTCCTCACTTTCAATTATGATTCAGTTGCAGTGGTTGTAATAATGATTTTAATATGAATATTATGCATTTGTTGTCATTTGTTGCATTGTAAAGGCAATTGCATGGTTTTATGTCGTAAACTCTTCTGCTGACATGATGGTGCAACCTGATCTCACAGAATTCCATGTAATGACCATGGACTCTTAACGTACAATTCTATGTTATTTATTGCAAAAACTGACCGTAAAATAACCAATAAAAAGCATTACAAGTTATGTTGCAAGTCCTTCTGAAGCCACACAATGCCTTTATGTGAAGTAAAATACAAGGTTTTATATAAATATAAGGTTTTAGACTGGACAGAGTTCCCCTCTCGCGTGTGTTTTAATAGACAGGTAAGTAAATATATATTATTCATTGTTTAAGTAATAGTCATGTGCAGGTGGATACACAGAAGCAGTACACAACAAATTCTTCAGAGATTCAAAAGCAAGCTCACATGTTAAAAGAAAGTGTCCCAGTTAAAAGAAACAGCTTTGCAAAGATTATCTGTAAGAGCTTACAACATTAGAAATATTTCTGAAATTTCTGTACTACCCAGTCATTCCCAGGGAGATCTCTTTTAGATTTGGGTACAGGAAACTCAACAATGGCCTGAACTTTGGCTTCTAAAGGACAGACAGTACCATGGCCAACCTCTTTATCCAAATATGTGACTGTGGCAGGACAGAACTCACATTCTGCTAAATTAAGTGTAAGTTTAATACCTTGAAACCTTGAGAACACTTCCTCCAAGGTCTGCAGATGACTGCTCCAAGTAAACACACTTTATCATCCATGTACGCCTCACAATGTTTCACATTAGCTAAGATTTGATTCATCAAGTGTTGGAAGGTGGCCGGAGCATTTTTAAGACCAAAAGGTAGGACCTTATACTGCAGAAAGGCATCTGGTGTAACAAAGGCTGAGAGCACGCTCAGTGAGGGGGACCTGCCAATACCCTTTAGGCAAGTCCAATTTGTTTACAACACAACACAATCTTCCATTCTGGTAAGAGGGTATGAATCTGATTTAGTTGATTGATTACCCTTGCGGTAATCAGTGCAAAATTGTGAAGTTCTATCAGGTTTTGGGACTAATAAACATGGGGAACACCATGGACTACAGCTTGGGACAGCTAGACCACTTTCCACTAGATAATGGGTCTCTTTTTTCATAATTTCATGTTTGGCAGGATTCACACCATAAGCATTCTGCTTAACAGGAGGATGATCACCAACATCAATATCATGCATTAACACATTACTCACTGTAGGTAGATCTGAGAAAAGAGAAGAAGAATTATTAATTAAAGTATAAAGTATAAGTATAAATTCGCTTTGAGATAAATTAGACAAGTGGGAAAGTTTTGAATAGAGGGTTACTATAGCCTCAAAATTTTGCAAACAAGCTCCAGAAAGACAAGCACTTCCTAAATGAAGGCCATCCACACAAGGAGAATATTCGGAAGGAACCACATCTACAGAAGTTAACATAGAAGGAGTGACATAGTCTTTAGTGTCAGGACGAGAGTCTTAGGTTCAGGAGCTGACAAGGCCAAAACAACAAACAAAAGTCCTGGTTTTCAAACGTCTACCTTACCTACTCAAAACAAAATAAAATACAATCCCCTTCCCTAACTTCCCAACACAAAAACAAAAAAACAAAAATTAATTTCTCAAACAGAAATGGCATCAGACTCCCTACTGTCCCAATTTAAGATTTACAATATTTACAAAGATGTTTCAAACACAAAATTTAGAGGGAAATCCAAAAATCAATGTCAAATGAGTCAAATAAGTCAGATACACCAGTGAATCATTGATAAGATAAAGCTAAATAAGCAAACAGAACTCAAGGCTCAAAATTCTCTCTCTACACAATCCACAAAAACACACTGCAGTTTACAAAATAGCAACCAACTGCCCCAGAAGAAGTGATGTCATGACTTTTAAATCAGGTGATAAAACAGATATAAATGAGCTTTTTTTTTATCTGTGAACATGATTTTTGAAAATGACATCTCCCAGTGTTCACGGTCTGTCATTGCGTCATAGAACTTCCCCCTTGTTATTGTTTTAAAAATGCGATCTGTAGTGGCGAAAAATTACATATTGTGCCTTTAAGAGTCCGTGGTCATTACGCAGAATTCTGTGAGATCAAGGGTCCGTTCTTCGTACGTCGCTAACTCAGTTACCTGGATTTAATTGTTGTGGATTTATCCTGATCTTGAATTGTCTCGATCTTCAACGCACATCTCCTGCTCCTGACGGGGTATGATTGATTGAAATGGCGAGGTCACATCTGATTTGTTAGAGAACACGACTGACATGGATTGACTCACATGGCAAAAGAAAAGTATCTTGCAATAAACTGTAGAAAATTATTTTGATGATTCACACAATATATATATATTAAAAAATTATATATATATAAAATATAAAACTATAAAAAAATATCAAGGAAAAACATGTAACATAGGCAGCACAAATGCATTTAATTTGTTGGCTACTGTTTCCAGCCATCTTCTCCTGGCTTTTGCAGCATTTGCTGTGTTTCCTGGTGCCTTTATTAAAGTTTGAAATATACGTTAATTAATTTGCTGTTTTAGTGTTCTTTAGAAAAAAGAGTCTAAAACTACGAGATTAAAGTCGTAATATTTTGAGAATAAAATATTAAGAGAATAAAGAGCACCCAGAGATATTCTCTGCTTTTAGAATCTGGCAGTTTTATAGCGAAATACACACAATATGTATATTATAACATGACATATATATTATAGCCTGAAAATATAGCTGAAATGGCTTTAGTTTAAGTGACAATGTAAATCAATAATTTTCTCGATTACAGTGAGACTTCATTATAAATAAGTGTATATCCTTTTTTCCCATGCCTTTTAATGTTCCTTCACTTTTGTATCTTGCTATTCTTTAGACAAAGAGATTTTTTTTCACACATTCATTTGAAAGCTGAGCTGTTTTATATCTAAAGCAACAAAGCAGAACATTATTGTGATGGCTGGGTGTATGACATGCTACAAATAATAAATATATATAATACAGCGATCTGATCAGTAAAGAGCTTGAACAACACATTATTGTAAGATACAATAAAAAACTGAAGCTGAGACTTCTAAAGGGACAAATTTTATTGCTATTGGGTGACACACTAATGAATCAAATGGAAAACATGAGCATATGACCCCGCGAATATTACACATTATATAATTCATGCTGAAAATTCCACACAAATGCCTTTGGTGTATTAAAAAGGAGTTAAATAACAGAGGAATGTGGACTGAATGTGTGAGCTGATGTTAAAAGTTGTTCCTGTTCAGTCTTTTAATAAATATCATATTCTTGATATTAAGCAGTTTCCACGAGTTCTTAGATCTCATCCCAGATGACGCGTACGCTCAGATGCAACAATATTCAAATATTGCTAAATTTATTTAATCTAAATTTAATTTAGTTTTAGATTTTTATTTTTTTGGTAGCACTAAAACGGCGTCATAGTAATTCTCCACAACCCCTCTAATAAAAGCTATTGCTCCGCTTGAGGAAAAAAATTTAGCTTGATCTTTTTGTCATTTTGTCAACCAATCGAAGGGGTTGTGATCAGTGTTTCTAATATCAATACATGTCGCCTTTTAAACCAATGATTCTAGAAAACTCAATCCAGCTATACTAATCATCAACAACAGGTGTGCTCGAAGAACCAAATTAGCCACATCGTAATTAGCATGATGATCTCATTTTAGATGTGTCAATTCATCTCGGATGTATCAAGCGATGTACGAAGAATGGACCCCAGGTTGCAGCGTTAGTAAATGATGGCAGAATTGTGTAATAATGTAGAATTTAAAGAATTTCCCTTGGGATAAATAAAGTTCCTCTTATCTTATATTATCTTATCTTATCTTATCTTATCTTATCTGTCACACCACCAGGCGGCGCTGAGTCAAGCGCAGCCGAAGGGAACCCTGCTAGATGTAAAGCTGGTCAATAAATGCACCATACCAATAATTCTACAAATCGGATGCCTGCATCAGGAGACAATCACGTTCCTGGTTCTCCGCAATGCCACTGTAGATTTGGTGTTGGGTCGACCGTGGCTCAATCTACACAATCCCTCTATAAACTGGAGTACAGGTGAAATTTTAAAATGGAGTAAATTATGTCTCTCGAACTGTCTTCTACCCTGCCAGAAATCCCAGGTGCCTGAACTACAGAGTTACTCCACGTCTGTAAAAAGTCCAGAGGTCTCTACCATCACTGAAATTCCACGTGAGTACCAAGATTATCTCGATGTGTTTAGTAAAACAGTAACCCCTTTTGTAACCCCTTCTGGCCATTATGACTACCGGGTTATGCCGTATGGCCTAGCCAACTCTCCAGCTATTTTCCAAAACTTCATGAATGAAGTGTTCAGAGACATGTTAAACCGGTTCGTAATAATCTACATTGACGACATTCTAGTATATTCACCCGATCTGTCTACCCACAGGATTCATGTCACCAAGGTTCTTCAACGGCTCCGGGAACATCAATTATATCTCAAGGCAGAGAAATGCGGCTTTCACTTGCAGCAGGTCCAATTCCTGGGTTACTTCATCTCCCCAGGAGGAGTTTCCACGGAAGTCGATAAAGTCAAAGCAGTACAAGACTGGCCCCTACCCACCAACGTCAAATCACTTCATCGTTTCCTGGGGTTCTCAAACTTTTATCGACGTTTTATCAAGGGGTACAGCCAAATCTCCGCACCACTCACATCCCTGCTCAAAGGTAAAAAGAAAGTCCTCACCTGTAATCCCACCGCTGAAGTTGCTTTTAATCAGCTAAAACAAGTGTTTTGCACGGCACCTATACTCCGACATCCGGATCCTGACTTACCCTTCATTGTGGAAGTGGATGCCTCTACCGTGGGGGTTGGAGCTGCTTTGTCTCAGTATCACGGAACACCCTCGAGACTTCATCCTTGCGCCTTCTTTTCTAAGAAACTGACACCTGCAGAACAAAACTATGAGGTGGGTAACCGAGAACTCCTGGCTATCAAACTGGCCTTTGAAGAATGGCGGCATTGGCTAGAAGGAGCCAACCACGTCATCACTGTTATCACTGACCACAAAAATCTTGTATATCTACGAGAGGCCAAGAGACTTAACACGACAAGCACGTTGGGCAATGTTCTTCACACGTTTCAATTTTAAAGTCACTTACCGTCCAGGGGAAAAGAATGCCAAGGCTGACACACTGTCCAGACTGCACGAGAACAACACCACATATGAGAAACCTGAACCTATTTTACCTTTCACCTTGTTCATGGCACCCATCATTTGGGATCTTGATGATCAAATCCAACAAGCCACCATTCAAGAACCACCACCTCCAGAATGCCCCAACAACAGAACTTATGTACCCAATGCCCTAAGACTTCAAGTTCTTGATTCAATTCATACCTCTCCAGGAACCGGTCACCCTGGAACCAAACATACACTGAAACTGGCTAAACAACGCTATTGGTGGCCCAACATGAGTCAGGAGGTCGATCAGTATACAAAGGGATGTGCTATGGTAAACACAACGACGATTACCCTCAGGTAAACGAATGCCCTTACAAATTCCCCAACGACCATGGACTCACATAGGAATAGACTTTGCTACCGACTTACCACCATCAGAAGGATTCACCACCATTCTAGTGGTAGTGGACAGGTTCTCGAAGGAGTGTAAACTTATACCTCTCGTTGGCATCCCATCTGCCTTCGAGACAAGCTCTATTCCATCATGTGTTTCATCATTATGGTTTACCTGAAGACATTGTTTCAGACAGAGGACCTCAATTCACCTCTCGGGTGTGGCGTGAATTCTTCAGACTTCTCGGAATATCTGTAAGTCTTTCCTCTGGTTATCACCCCCAATCCAACGGACAAACTGAACGAAAGATTCAGAAAATCAGCAGATATCTCCGAACTTACTGTCACGATCACCAAGACACCTGGGCACAATACTTACCATGGGCCGAATACGCACAGAATTCACTAAGACAAACTTCCTCTGATTTAACACCCTTTCAATGTGTTTTAAGTTTTCAACCACCCCTGTTTCCGTGGACAGAAGAACCATCTCCTGTACCAACCGTTGATCACTGGTTTAGGATGAGCGAGCAGGTCTGGGACTCTGCCCATGTCCATCTCCAGCGGGCTATTCGTCGTCACAAGAGCTGTGCGGACGCTAAAAGATCTGAAACCCCCCCCAATTCCAACCTGGAGAGAAGGTATGGTTGTCCACCAGGGACATAAAGTTACGCCTACCCTGTAAAAAACTGAACCCACGATTCATAGGACCGTTCACCATTACCAGACAGATCAATGAGTTGTCATACGAATTACAACTCCCACCCAACTATCGCATCCACCCTACCTTCCATGTGTCACTATTAAAGCGTCATGTTGAACCTGTTCTTCCTCCAACTGAATATGTACCACAGGAACCTCTTCTTGACGTCAATCCCGATGAAACCATCTACCAGATCAACCAGATTCTGGATTCCAGACGTCGTGGAGGACGACTTCAATATATGATTGACTGGTAAGGATACGGACCAGAGGAAAGATGTTGGGTAGAAAGAGATGATGTTTTAGACCCGGTGTTGTTACAGGAATTTCATCGTGATCACCCTAACCGACCAGCACCCAGAGGTAGAGGCAGACCACATCGCAGAACTAGAGCGCCAGGAGTCGCTCCTAGAGAGGGGGGTAATGTCACACCACCGGGCGGCACTGAGTCAAGCGCAGCCAAAGTCACACGCTCACAGTCACCTGAGTTTTAATAACTAGACACCTGAATCAAATCAGAGACACTGCTTTTAAGCCAGCACTTCTCATTCACTCTTCGGCTGAAATCGAGGTAACTTCTCCAACATTACCTTATGCCTACCAGCCTTCACTGAACTGTGTCTCTTGATCCTTGAATACCAAGTTTGTTGACTCACCTGTCTATTTATGCGGTTCTTTTTTCAATGCTCACTGACTCGACAAGAATTTCATAGAACGGAGTTTGGATTCACTTAAGCTGGAGCACACTGCACTACAAGGCTTCCTGCTCAATCACCAAACACAGTTCCGGATCTCCACGTGAGCCAAATCCCTTCACTTACCTTTTAACTCACCTGAATATCTTACCTGTTTCTCCAGACCACAGGGCGTCTCTCCAAGCTGAGCCCAGCTTCGTCAGCACCTAAATAAAGAAACAAAGAAAAGGAGGATTAACTTCACAGAGTTCACTGCACACCTTGGACGAGGAATAAAGATCAGGAGTTCGCTTCTACTCACCTATATGGAATAAGGAAGTCCCAGCGTCTCACTATCTTCAGCTATCAAGAACGAACTACTGTTCTCATGAACTTCTCATGAGCTTTAATAGTAAAATCTCTTTTTGTTTATACTTACCTCTGCTCTCTATTGCCTTTGTACTGAGCGTTACATTATCTTACACATGGCCCCTAGGAAGCAATTTTATAATCCATATGACAAAAGGAAAGCTTATCAGTGATTACTAAACTTTATTTATATTTTTTCTTTGTGAAAGTTTTAAAATAATATACAAATAAGATTAGAAATGTAATTTTAAATCAAATTATTACTTATATATAATAACTTAAACGTAATGTAAATATAATAAAAATACATTTTTTATTTAATTGTACATAACATTTAGTAACATTACAGTGCATGCTTTTAGACTTTTTTTTTTTTTTTTTTTACAAAAGTTTATTTTCTAATAATGGCTGACTATTATTGTACATAGTTCCTTTTTTCAGTCTTGTGTATGTAAATAAATAAAGATTATTAGAGAATGATCTGCAAGAAAATGTCTTTCAACATGAAAATGTGTCACGTGTGATTATTTATAAATCCTACACCTTCTATATTTTATGGATACTGTACTTTTTTGAAATTTACATTTGTTGTCACTGAGAAAAGAGCTGAGTGAAGATTCTTCAAAGCTTTTTGTGCTCCATGAAGAAAGGTTTGGAATGAACTGTATTATTTTGGGGATGAACTATTCCTTTAAAAGGAGATCTAAAGCCGCTATCAGTCCTGGCAGAGAGAGAGAGAGAGAGAGTGTGTGTCTGTGATTATTTATGTGTGCTTGTGAGAATCCCTGAGGTACGTGTGTGTGCTGACCAGTGTTTAAATTTAGCTGCTCCAGCACGCTGTAAGTGAGCGACTGCTCCCACGTGAAGCTCAGTGCTGTGTGCATTAATCACAGAGCCGTTTAGCCATCAGCACACCTGTCATACTGTCAGTATATCTCCAGAAGTACCTGCACTGGAACCCAGTCAGTCAACATACACACATATCCATGATTACATTCTGTTCCAAAAGCTAACAAGCTGCCTGGCATGGCACTGTGTCCTAACCAGGTGTGATGTCAACAATTCCCAGTGATAAGCATTTTGTCCATTTGCTTAAAGCTGCATGACACAGCACAATCACAGCCAATCAGAAGATATGTTTAACGTGCAGTTATGAAGTAGAGTTCAACATTTTCACTAACCTGGTGCAATAGATTCTGATATTGCTTTATCTGAGAAGGAAAAAAATTATGCTGCCTTTGGGCAAAAATGATGTATCTTAAAGGCAACAGTTTTAGGCTTACTGCCTTGTCTTGAGAATGACCGATGCTTTACAATGCCTCAGCAGGCTTTAGAACATAGCTATTTTATTTCTTGCAGGTGTCGTTTGGGTTGAACCTCTCTTTTCTCCTTCAGCAAAGCCAATCAGCTGCTCGTTCCTGAGCACTGGAGCCAATCAGGTGGAGAATGTCAGAGACACACCTCTGCTTGAGTCCCTGACAGAGCAGATATTTTTGAATGGAAGGCATTATTATGGGAAATGTTTCCTTAGATTATTAAAATGTTCTTGGTGTTAAATGGTTATTTTAAGAACTGTTAAGTGAAAGATTCTTTGAGGAATTTAAAATGCTTTTTTAAAATCACTTTATTGTAATGGTCCCTTTAACACAATCTACACATCTAACAACTCTTACTAGAGTGTTAGTAGAGTATTAGTAGACTGGTAGGGTTTAGGGTTACAAAGTTACTTAATGTCAGTAGGATATCTGTTAGGAGACCATCACAATATTAAGTCAGCAGATATTCATCAGAGTGTGTACTAATATATGAGAGTTAGTTGACTTGTAGGTGCAAAGTTACTTATGGTCAAAAGACAGTTCAAAGGGACCTTTAAAATAAAGCGTCACCCAAATGTTGTATACATATATAGTGAAATGGGGCAAGAAACCGCAAATTAACTGCCACACTGCAACTGAGAAGAACATATTGCATAAAAATTCATTCCAATGAATAATTCATTATGGCTTAGCATTTTCACACTTAATGATATGCAGGATACTGTGAATAGTAAACTAAGCAGCTTGTAGAGGAACCGGATGTTCTGACATGGTTGCAGCAGACCCTAGGATTTCTGCATAGAAAATGTTTTTATATACAAACTTAATGTGATGATGCATTTCATTTATTTATTGCAGACGAATATGCATTAAGTTTATTAGTTTATGTGTGTAACTGCATAATTCAAATGGATCTAAATGTTTACAGCATACGTGTTTGAATGTTAATCACTCTTTTTTTTTTTTAAATGTGTCACTCAAATTGACAGAAATGATCAGGGATCTTGACGAAAAAAACAACCTTTTCTGAGCTTTTAACAGAACACATTTCATTTTAGTCCATAAATCCCAAGAATAAGGTGTGCATGTGTCTCAGAGCCACCAGCCATGACCCTTCGGATCCCAATGCACCAGCCCCATTCATCTGCTCTCAGTCACCAGACTTCTAATTACACACACCTGTTCCCTATCACCACTACTGCATGTGACCAAGCACCTCGCATCCTTCTGTGTCTGGTCTCAATGTTATCATCAGCTGTCTGTCACTTATCTTCTCCTTGAGGACTCAAAGACTTACCTGCTTCCTGGGATTCCTCCTCTCCAACTTTATCCAAGTCTGAAACCTAGAATTTAGATACTGTAAGACTGTTTGATGACGTTCAGTTGAATACTGACTCTGTTTCTGATTATCCCTGAATAAATCCTGAGTTTTGTGGATATCTGCCTCTTTGCAGCCTTTGAGTTCAGCATGCATGCCTGTACATATAAAAGTTTTTTTTCTTTTTTTTTTAAAAATCATTCCCATGTTGCTTAAACCTTTTTAAGGTTTACCTTTTTGGTTTTTGGCATTCTTTTTGGTTTTTGGCATTCTTCAGCGCTGCTAAGACGTTGAGTGCTGCTTTTGGGTGTTTTCGCTCTGTGGTCCCGATACACTGGAGTTTTGAGCTTGGTTTTCTGCAGTTATTTTTGGCTGTTATTTTTGGCTGCATCTCTGTGCTTGACGGTGGCTAGCTTTGCCTTGCTAGTTTTTTCCCGGCGACTGGCATGATGCTAAAATACACCATCCCGCAGTTGTTAAGTCATAACAATTATTCAACTCCAACGTGCATTGCAGCCATAAAAGAACTCAGACTTTTGCGCCGACCGCGCTATGTCCATAGAAGTTGTCGCCGAAAGCTTGTTTACCATCAGCCTGGCTGTGCTGCTTCATCCATTCCATCTGTATGGACCGCTGTGACTTTCGCTCATCAAACACGTCATCAGAGCATTGCTACTCCAGGTGTTTGTAGCATGGGAAACACCACAGGATTTCTGGCGGAAAGAAAACGCGGAGTGGATCTCACTGCACTACGGCTCGGAAACTTTACGAAAATGCTACTCACTAGGCAGGAAAGAAACCGCGGAGTGGATCTCACTGCACTAAGGCCATTACAGAAAACTACTACACCAAAAATGCTCAAAATAGAACTTTTTAATTCACAATCTCTCACAAATAAATCAGTCCTTATACAAGATCATATTATGGACAAGGGCTTGGATTTTATGTTCATAACGGAAACATGGCATCAGCCAGAGGTTTTCTTAGCACTGAATGAAGCTTGCCCCCCTGGTTATAGCTACCTGGAAAAAGCTCGCAGTACTGGACGTGGTGGTGGTTTAGCTGTTTTATACAGACAGCAAATGGATTTGTCTCCCCTCACTGTGCCTACACTGATTTCATTTGAATGCCTTGCATTTAAGTGTAAAGCCCCTCTCCCCTTGACGATGCTGCTTATTTATCGACCCCCTAAATCAAACCCATTGTTTATCTCTGAGATGCATGATTTGCTTACATCC
>JAUCNO010000279.1:833850-855353 GCA_032353835.1 Enteromius viviparus | reverse complement strand
GAAAAGAAGCAGCAAACACTTAAATATCAGGTATTATGTAGAGGTTTCACTTGTTGAACAGAATCTGTTTTCAGGATCAATTCAAAATCTGTTCACATCTCTGTAGTTAGATCAGTATTGCTCAATAATTTATCTTTGTAATTTAAACGGGTAATCCGAAAAGGTTGAAGAAAAACGTTCAGAGTGTCAGCCGTGGCAAGACAAAACTTCGCGACTTGCTAGTAAACAGCGTGTCCTTAAATAGTCCAAATAACGAGCAACACCTGGCGCGGAAGTAACACAGAGTTTCAAGGAATGCGGTCCGGGCGGAAACTAATACTCCGGGGATGGTTCCCGCTGATGACGGTCGGAGGGAGCCACAGAAACCGCTGTTACAGCAAACAACAAATTAGAAGTCCATGATAAGACAAGAGCGCAAATTAACTTATGACCATACCATGGTTTCCATACAAATGTGCAGCGGCAAAAGTGTTTTCAACATTGATAATAACCAGAAGTGTTGATCATCAATACAAGCAGTTTAAGAAATACTGCATGTGACAATGAAGACTGCAGTAACAATGCTGAAAATTAAATAGTAAAATAGTTTGTAATAATATTTCTCAATTTACTGTATTTCCTGAATTGTTCAAATAAATGTAACCAGATGTTTCACAAAACATGAAAATAATATTACCAAACCCAAACCTTTGATCTGTAGTGTGTATTTCCGGATTTTCAATGAGGTCTTCTGAATCTGAAACTCTCTGTATCCAGTATATCTGCATTCATTGTATTTTTTTTCCCCTCAACTTTTCTGTTTTTGTGATACTTCTCTGCTTGAGTCTGCCCAAGCGAGACAGGCCGCAGCACCTGCATGTGCTCACTTTGAAAGATGTTGCAGACACAAGAATGTATGCGGTAAACACAAGGGAGCTGTATTTATAATAAATCAGCTTTATAGGCCTCCGATGGAGGTGATATCAGTAAAATTTATGCTGACAGTCCTCGGCATCTTCAGCTGCAACATACCGCTGTCCTTCCATGTAATGGGGAACGGCCTGAATGGGTTTTGTGACGTGTAGCAACAGTATATAGGATTTAGCAAGAAAATGATATGTTTTTGCTGGTTGATTTAATGTTACAGGGTTTGTATCTGCATTTATATCTTTACTGCACATATATCTTTAAATTATTGGAGTTTTGTTGAAACACACTAACAATGATGTTAAAAAAAAACATTTAATACCACTTAAATATGCATATGACAACTTGAGTGAAGGTTGTTGGGGGGCTTTAGTGGTTGTTGCTAGTCTGTAGTTGGTAGATACTAGTAGTGCCTTGGCTTTGCTCCCAACAGTCAATAAGGGACAGAATGATAATTAGAAGGCACACTCTGGGTCGGGACTCAGAAATAGGTGTCTGGTCACCTTGAGATTGAACCTGGCAAATATTCATCACCAGCAAGAGGAATGAGCAAAACTCCACGTGTTCTAAATAAACCAGAGCCATAAAATGGTTCTTGAACTGGCTGTTAACAGCTCAAGCCCTGTTGATAGAAACACCTTGGCGAATATCTGTGGTAGGAGACTTTGGTAAAGGTATTCCTAGCACTGTTGCATTATTGTACCTCATTTTATCCCACTGTTGCAGTGGCTTCCAGCTGATCAGGCTGAGAGCCAGCGGGGATACCGGTGCAATAATGCAACAAAATTGGCCTCGAAGCAAGATCCAATTTGGTTTGTGTTTGTTCTGTTGTCATGCCAACAGTCTGGCCCCATTTAAGCACTTCCTTTATGTGTGTGTGTTTTCATAAAGGGAAGGGGGTTGCTGGGTACCAGATGCAGCTGAGGTGGGTAATAGCCAGAGGTAATTAATTGGGCTATTAATTAGGTATCTTCCAGAAAATGTAGCTTTTTAAATTAAATTAACTTAAAGGAGACATATTATGCCCCTTTTTACAAGTCTCTGGTGTCCCCAGAATGTGTTTGTGAGAAACACTCTGATTTTCGTGCCTGTTTCTTTAAATGAAAATAAGCTTTGCTTCCCTTGCCCTTTTCCAGAATAGATCTGTGCCATTACAGCCCGTACCTGCTAAAAACAGTCGGTTATGTCTGTGAAGGTAAACAGCTGGGAAATAAATCACACATTAGCAATTTACAGTAAATAAATGAATAAATCCACTGCTCTGAGGCTAGTTTTCTAAACAGTGCTCAAACTTTTGCCATTGCATTAGAACTGGTCATCGTTGTCACTTATGAAATCATAATGATGACGCAGCAAGTGGATTTTTACAGATTAAGGGGTGGTATTATTATAATGAGATCCCTTTGCAATGTTACAAGGAAAAAGAAATCAGATGTGTTTTTTTTAGACACTTGGAGAAAAAGGCTTACTAAAACAATGTTCCCGGCTACTGTTTTTCACGTTTCCTTGGTTGCCAGATGTACCTGATATAGTGCTTAAAACTTGGAAAAGTCAGATTTTCATGATATGTCAACATTAAATTAAATCTTCCATCTTTAATGGAGGCAGGCACACTCTGTCACTTTAAATATAGGTTAAAGACACATCTCTTTACTCTGGCTTACACTTAACACACTGATACACATTTATTAATCAACTCTGTTAAAGGATTGTTAGGCTGCATTAATTAAATCAGCAGGAATTTACACGCGATATCCTCGATACATCACCTTTGGGGGGTTTTCCACTGGAAACAGTACCTGGTCCTTTTTTTTAGTACCACATCAGCCGAGGTTCCAAGTGAGCCGAACCGTTACCAAAATGTGACGTGTAAACTCTGCTGGTCACTGATTGGCGGAAAAAAAACGGCATTGCTGCGTCACTGAACTTGTGACATGAGACACAACAGACCCGCTTAGGATCGGACGCAATTTTTTTTTTTTTGAAGAAATGCACCTTTTTTGCTGTTAAAAACATCCACATGCCGAGAATGAAGAACACCATTCTGTCGATATGCTCCATTGTTGTGTGTTTGTTTGTAGCGCGGTTACGATGATGTCACAGCAGTAGAGGCGGCGCAACTATAACGACACGCAAATAATCCCACCCACTCTAAAGCGGTACTTTACCGAGGAGAGTAGTACCATGCAGTGGAAAAGCGCCATAAGATGCTTAGTAATGTAGTTTTTGTCCTTGTGTTTTATGAATACATGCAGAGGAATAGTTCACTAAATACAGTTTTTAATTATTTCTGTCATCTAAATTGCACTGTATATGATTTATGAAAGAATTAGACACACACTTATTAGATAACCGTATTTGGGTTGAAGTATGTGCTTTTATTTGTTTGCTAAGATTTGGTTTTAAAAACAGTGAACTATTTCTCATAAATCTGTATTGAATCATTTTTAAAGTAAAACATGCTACTAAAGTCACATTTTGGTGGTTGTGTTGAAATTGTATAATCTTAATTTAAGTGATGAAGGATTTTGAAGGTCTAACAGTAATCAGTGCTGAGCACTACTGTAAACTTAACCCTGCATGGTGAAATTGTTTGAAAAAGTTAAATAATTAGAATTTCTAAAGTAATCAGTTACATTACTTTTATAAAATAATGGAAAAGGTTGGGTAACTTGTAATCTGTAACATATTACATTTTAAAATAACCTTCCCAAAACTGCATACACAGCAGATGCTTTCCATATCTCAGTTACCTGTGTGTTGAGGTGTTTGGGTTTTTGTTGTGTTGAAGTCTTTCTCATGTTTCATGTCTCTTACAGCCTCTGCACTGATGTAGAGATCAACAGTCTTTTCTATTCGGTCTTCTAAGTCCATTATTGAATCTTTATTAATATCATTTACAATTTCAGACATTTATTGTTGGTGCACTTGAAATGATTACAGTTGCTTATTTAAAAAAATGTTATTGTAAAACACTGTCAGACATACATTGAAATATAATGTAGATTAATCTCAGTACCTGTGAGTTCAGATGACTGGAGTCTCGTCACGTCAAATCTTACACCTCTTTCAACACCCACAAGTTCTTAGTCTTTTTCAACTTCTCTGCACTATCGGACAGCTTCAGTGTCAACTAACCCTAGTTTCTCTCCGGTAGTGTACTGGGTTGTGTTCATCATCTGCATTTGTGTGACCAGTATTTATGCAAAAAATAACAGTTTTTATAGGAAATATGTTGAGTGTTTATCTTAAAAGGAAGTTTAGCTCACTGCTGGAGGATCTGTTTCAACAATATGAATTGTATTCATTTAAATGAGATTCAAATGTACGGAGGACAATACATAAATGCAGAAATAAATACACATATATTTAAAATAAATAAATCTCGGTTGCGGGTCCAAAATTATGGAATGAGCTGCCATTGCATCTTAGACAGATTGATTCCTTTATGATTTTCAAGTCATCACTGAAAACACATTTTTTTACTCTCGCTTTTAATTCAGTTTGAATTCAACAGGAGACCTCCCAGGGACAGGAGGACGCAAGGCCTGTGTTTTGGTGAATTCAGTTCCCCTGTTTCCCCTCTCAATACATGAGCAACTTCAGTACGACAATCATGGCATCAAAATCTGAAATGGCAGAAAGTTGCATGTAAGGGGTAACCTTACCCATGAGTAATGCCTAAATCCTATTTAATGGTGTACAAGCACCAAACACTGACTGATTGGATCCAATCTGATTGGTCTATCACAATGTTGTTTCAGCCAAACTCAGATTCATTTACTTTTTTCGGACAACAGGTAGGTGACGAAATGGGAAAATTCAAAGACAACATGACCCAGACTAGTCTAAAAAGAAACATTATGACTATGATTTATGATGCCCATGAGTCAGAAATGTACACCCAACCACAACATACCCCATCATCTAAATATCCATCTTCTGGATACCCATCAACATACTCAACTCTGTCTCAGCCACCTGCTGGGTATTTCCCATAACAAGCGCCATCCCTCAGACCCACAATGCCCCAAGTAATTGTGAAGACACACAGCTTCCATGGTTAGTTTGGTGACTTTCTGATGATAGCAAGAAATCTCCAACCACTCTTCCTCAGTCCTGGATGTCTGCATAAAGACAAAAAAAATTTTTTTTTGAAATGAAGTAATTGTTTGGGCTGCTTTCAATCACATTTCTCATTGATTTTAGTTGATTTTCCAGAGTAACAGAGTAGATCATTGGCTGTAGATCAGTCTTAAAACTGTTCATTAAACCTAGCATGGTTTGAGGGTAAGTAAATTATTGGCTGTATCCGAAATTGCCCCCTATACCCTCATTCACTGTTCCCTACATTAGTCCACTCATTAATGAAAAAGAGTAGGTGAATTCGGACACTGAGTGCACCAGAAGGACTGATGCTTTTGCATAGATTGCTTGCTGCTTCCTAATCATTGGAAACATGTAGCTCCAGTAATAAGTATAACAGATTTATCTTGAATTCTGTCACTGAAATTATGTATAATTTGTAGTTAAACTAATTAATGATCAATGTTCAGTTATTTTTACCTGTGTTGTATTACATTGCACCATGAACGAGTGCTTTGTAAAAATGGACACTGCATTATGGGGATTCCCTAGCCTTTGAGTGTACATCAGTTGTGCACTCGTTTTTGCGGCGCATTGTGGGATTAAATGAGTGCACTTGAAAACGTCCACTATGGTTTCAAACCGTAATTAAAATGGTTGCACTATTTGAGGAAATAGGGGGCGGTTTCGGATACAGCCATTGTGTAAATTTCATTTTTGGGTGTACTACCCCTTTAAATAAAAAGAATAAAAGAAAGTGTATTTAGGTTAATCTTAGAATGTTTCAGCTAGTCGTGTAATGTGCCACGTAAGTTATGATTCTGGATCAACATTACTGTCCAAAAATATAAACCTATCCCAATCCTTACCCTTAAAGGGGTATTACACAGGTACATGCACTTTTTCAATCTGTTTGGACTGAAATGTGTGTTGGGAACCACCCTACAATGATAAAGATCCACAAGTATTTTTATTAAATTACAAGAATAAGTAGCCCCTTCTGAAATCAAGCCATTCTCAAATGCATGCCGGTGTAGCGTGACAACGACAGAGACCACACTCACAAGAGTTGATTGACAGCAGCGTGTCACACAGCCCGAGACACAGAGACAAACGAGTCCCCACAACTATTGAGGTGTTTTGTTGTTAAATGTATTATTAATGAACATAGCAGTAGTGATTTACTCCTGACATCTTAGTAACTGAAGTTGCGTAGGATTAACGTTACATTTGGTTCTGAAGGGAAACGCGCCCTTGATCAACCGAAATGCGTTTATGTTCGTGCGCATCATTCATGATCCAGCCTCACCTACAGAAGCAGTGAGAATCATGTCTTTTAATGAATCTTTGCAAATCGTGTTTCCTATTAATGTGCTAATTAGCAAGTTTCATTATGAATACTATGAAAAAAGATCCTCTGAAAGCGGAAAAGAGGGGCGGAGTCAGTGGAGTTTGTGTAGATTTAAAGGGGAAGTGCACAGAACAGAGTGATTTCTAAAGAGCTGTTTTTGACAGGGTAAAATTGGCTCTTTTTAAACTATTTTTGAGAACTTTTAAACAAACTATTGACTACAATGGCGGGCTGATTCAGCTCATTCAGGGTGACTCTGATGTAAAACGATAGTGTCAATCAACAATTGTGGGAGGGGCTAGAGTCTGTGTGACATTACACAAACAGACATGTTAGCTCAGCTTCATATGAGAAAGATGGATTAATAAAAAAAAAAAAAATGATTGATGACCCCTTTAAACCTTAATATAAGTATGGGAACATGAAATGCTCTATACTATTTCTATGCATAAATCTCTGAATAAAAACCTATGTTGCTGTCAGGGGTAAGGTTGGGTGAAGGGGAAGTTGAGTAGATTTTCTCTATAGATTAGAAACGTTATTGTTTTGTAGCATCTCATCCATTTTGTGTGAGCTTCTGATGCTTTGTTTTCATGAGGAAATCATTTTTCCTCTGATGCGGAAAGTATTTCCTTTCCCAAGTAACAGTAAATGGGCCATATTACCCAGCCATGGATCAACGTTTTTTAAAAAGGTGTCTGAACAATTAATGCCAACTTTATGTAAATATTTGAAATATCACAATATCCTATAATGACAAAAGATAAATAAGTATCAGCAAACAAGCCTTTAAAAGCACACTGTCAATGTACATTAACGTTTTACATCTTTGGAGTCCTTGGGTCAATGCAAATTATAAATGGTCACTCTATTTGTGTGTGTGTTGGTATTAATATAATAGTTTAACCATTTCCTTTCTATGTGTGTGAGCCTTGTCTATCATCGTTGTGTTAATGTTGGCCTATAGACCCTAAAGTACTTGAACTTTTATCCAAAGCGACTAACAGGTGGGGAAAACAGCAAGCAATTTGTCCTAAAGAGGCAACAACAACTTAAGAAGTGCTCATAATACTGTATAACAAGCAATGTTCAAATAAGTACAAGCTAGAAAGGATCCAACAGAGGCTTCAAAAGGTACAGAGAAACCCTACTGAAGAAACATGAAAGTAGTTTCCTAATGGACATTGACAGTTAATGAATTGGCATTGGCCTTAGGATGTTTCATTTATACGAGCTTCTATATTTGTCTATTGTCCTGGAGGACAGCTTGCCCTGCACATTTTGTATGTCTTCTTTATTAGACACACCCAAATCAAATTTTGCAATTTCTACTGAACTGATGAGTTGAATCAGATGTGATGGATGAGCATTACAGGTTTGAAACCCCATGTGGCCTGTTGCACAAAGAGAGATTAACAAACTCAGAGTTGCCATCCTGGTTTATATCAGGGTAAGCTGGCTCACTAAGGCTTGATATTACCCACACACAATTTATATATTTATGAATGTAAATTATGACCGGTTGGAAGGAACAAGTGATTTATCTATGGAAGAAAAGAATGTTATTACACAACTTGCGGTGTCCTGGGATTTGCCTGGTGTGACATCAGAAAACTGAAGATGACAAGCACAAGCTAATTTTAAGTAGCAGCTAGTTTTCTAATATTTGGTAGCCTAATGTTGTTCCAGGGACAACAAAATATGTTGAACCAGGAACAAGTCAAACACAGCAAAATCAGGATGTGTCCATTTACAGACCCAATCCAACAGCTGGTCAACTTGCAACATGGGAGTTATCTAGTTATCTATCTGATCATGGTATACTTTAAAAGTATACTTTATTGTATTTGTAATATATTTTGTGTTTTAGTGGTATGCTGCAAAAATGCTATCAAAAAATTTACTATCTTTAAGTATATTAAAAGTATATTAGCATAATTTATTTTTCGTTATTTTTTACAGTACAACTTTAACACACTTTAAAATCATCTTTAATTTTGTATATTTTCTAAAAATATATATTTTACATAAATATACTTGAATTGAAATTCTGTTTATTTTTAATATAAAGTTTATTTTTTTGTAGTTTACTATTTTTAAGAGTATATTTTTAAGCCAGATTCCTATTTGTAGGTTACCGACGTGACGTCAGAGTAACCGACTGAAAGGGAACTCTCCATGCTCCACAGCTTCAAGCCAAAGACCGATCTACTGATTCATTCAACCAAACTCAAAACCTTAATAAAACTGTTTCGTTTATACTTACCTTCATCTCCGTCTTCTTCTTACTGAGCTTAACAGACATTTTCAGTGAATGTAGTCCTTTTACATTCTGGCTATTATTATTTGGTTAAGCTACTTTTATTATTAATAGTTTTTATATTATAATTCAGTCAGTTTTTACACTTTGTTCACTGGCATGTTCACATGGACATGAACAGGAATAGGCTAGTTCTCAATGAATTAGTTTGTCCCTTGTAGATACTGAATATTTTCAAGTGAACGCGTGATTTGTACAACAGTTATTCAAAGGCAATCTTTGAGTGCTACTTGATCTGTTAGTTGTGCGATTTCGAATGAGCAATAGCGAAAGTAAAAAAGTTTTGACTGGTGTTGTGCCGCATTTTTAACTCCGCTCTTTGAAATCGGCATTACACCGGGCATAAGTCTTGCACAAACTTTGAACCTTGCTTGTGTGATATATCCACTTACACACCTTTACGGTTTAAGACAGTGCGACATTATTAAAATATATATTAATATTCTATTTCTATTAATATTCGATTCATTATTATATACAAAATTTTCTATTTTACAGTTGCAGTTTCTGCTATCATAATTTTGTTTATTCTCATAACAAAAAACATATTTTTGTTATATACTGACTTTTTAAATAATAATAATTAGGATAATAATATTATTGACTGATTCAGTGCAACGACTATTGTAATACTAACTCTTATAAATTAAATAAAATCTTATATATTTTTATTTAATACTTTTAAAATATTTTGCCGCAATTTTTTTGTTACAATGAATAAAGTAAAATATTTTGTTTATTTGTTATTATTATATTATTATTTTCATCCTCATAATTTTCATTAGTATTGTTGAATATTTCCATTTTATATAATAATAATAATAATGACTTAGTGTAACAGGATTATTGTAGCTATTAGTAACTATTTATTTAAATAAAAAATATATAACTAATATTTGTTTTTTATTACATACCAACTTTTTATTTTACTGCAATCATGATATTTCTTTATTGCTATAATAAAACAATAAAATAAAATTATAACATTGGTTGTTGTTATTATAAATTATAATTGTAATTGTTAGTAAATAATAAATCTGTTGGTTATTTAAAATGTAATATTATCGTTTTTATTATTCTAACAAATATAAGAAAATGATTTTTTTAAATCATAATAACCAAAATATCAATTAAATAAAAATATTTATCAAATACATATACATTTATTATTTACATTACAAAAAAATCCATAAAATACCATTATCTCCGCAATAATTGCATTGTAATATTTATTAAATAATTTAATTTAGTATTTATTAATAACGAAAATATGAACTATATTTTATTATTACATTTATAAAGATGCTGTAATTGCTATGTTAGATGTTTTAATTTCTATGTTATTTTTTGCTGCTATCAGGATTCTGCCCTGACCATCATGTCTGTCTTGTTTAATTTTTCGTTGTGTGTGTTGTTTCTGAGCACATGGCATTACCTTTGATTGTGTTTTCCCTGCGCTCCTTTTGTCCTTCCCAATTGTTTCCTCTTGCCACGCCCTCTTGTTTAGTCCTCGTTTGTCTGAGTGTTATCACCTGTCCCTCGTGTTCTCCTTCACTTCATATTGTTTTTCTTTTTTGCTGACCTGTTGAGCTATGTCTGTTTCTAGTTTTACTGCTTATTTTAGTCCCTTGTCCCCAGTCTAGTCTTGTGTTGTTTCGTTTTGTCCTATCCCGTCCAGCAGACTGAGCTACCGGTCCTCTTCCTGCAACACTACTAGATCTGTGCTGAACCTAGATCATCACTAGAATGGAGTGGCCTTGAAGTAGTGTGCAGTGCCAGGCCACTGCTGCTGACCTCTGGCCTGGTCTGTTCGTTCAGACTGGCATGAACTGATTCACAGCTGTATTTAGCAGAGTCTTTATCGATTGCCTCTGATTACAAACACGCCACCAGGATTGTCCCACCCTCTTACTTTGAGTGACAGTGTTGATGTCAGACATTGGAAATTCCAATGCAAAAGGAATTGCAACTCCTTTTGAGTTTTGGCAGGTTACATACATGACACAGAAAAAGCAAAAGCAAATGTAGAAAATAATATAGCCATAATATTGCTATTTAAATATGACAGTTGAAAATGGACTTCGCTTTTTCTTTGAAATGTTTTTCATTCCCGAAAGTGAAAATGCCAACAATAATGCAAGATTTATGATTCCATTTGGATTATGTCACAATTTATGCATCCGCATATTGAAAACACAGTTGAAAATACAATTTGCAATTTCATTTAAAAATCTTCCAGAAAATCCTTCAAATTATGTATTTATTAAGGTATTTATTTATTTAGAATTTTTATTTTTTAATTATTATTTCACAAGTTCGGGCTTGTCGGCTCAATTAAAGCGAAGCTGGTTTGGCATGCTGCTAAAGGAGAAGAAATCCCGGGTTAGAAGGGCTGCCGAGCCCTAGGGTGAATAACTCTAAGGGCTCGGGAGAGGGAAGAGGCGGACAGCGGAGTTTTAGAAAACTATGTTTATATATTTAGTTATGTATTTGTGTATTTATTCATTTATTTATTTCTTCCACATTTCATTTACGTTTAATGGACAAAAATAAAAGGAACGATTGAGGACACAATAAAGACACACACTTAAACACACACTGCTCTGTCAATCTAAACATTTCTGATTCATTTGCTCTTATAATAGCATTAGAATTTTCTATATTAATTACAATTTTTTATATTAATTAGTTATTTTTTATATTTATATCAGAAGTTGAGCTGCAGTATTAATTTCATAAAAAACTCATAATATGTTACTTATTCATCACACAGCTCAAAGCATTATGGGTAAATTAATCAGCACAGTTTCACTGATGATCCACAGGTAATAAACCTAAACCCAGGACAGAGGGTCTGAGTGAATGTGGTCTGGACTCTGTGGATGAGTCTCATTTTGTCAGAGACGCTGAAGAAGGACAGAGTTCCTGCGCTCTCATCTACATACACTCCTACTCTATAGATATCATCATCAGACACTTCTGTTCTTCTTCTGCTGATGATGGGCTTCACAGAGAGATCAGTCTCTATGTTATTGTGTCTGAATGAGTATTTGTGAGGAGAGCAGATCAAGCTCCAGGAGAGATCATTATGTCCAAACTCACACTCTTCACCCGGTCCCTTCCTGTTGATGCTCTTATATGACACTGATATATCCACACGTCCACTCCACTCAATCTCCCAGTAACAGCGTCCACACACACTCTTACACAACACCTGAGGACTATACATATAATGAAATCTGTCTGGATGATCAGGATAAGACTGAGACTTTTTCACACGAGTCACTCTTGTGTTGTCCTCAGACAGAACAAGATATTGGTGTGCTGTGTTTGGATCCAGTGTGAGAGGAAACTCATCTGAACACAAGAACAGAGACATTTAAAATAAAACATCAATTACTACAGCTGTGTGCGTGTGTGTGTGTAGACGTACATTTCTTTGGTCCTGCTGTAATCCTCGCTTCTCCTCCGTGATCCACACTAGAAAACACACACAGAGTCAGTCAGTCAGTCAGTTAACAACTGTTGCTATGCAGCCAAGGTAGCCTCTGTTCCCAAATCTAACTCCCCCAAAATTCTAAAGGAATTCAGACCCGTTAACATCTTTTGTGATGACTAAATCAGAGAGGTCTGAAATATGGAGAAGAACTGAGGATGCAGATTTGGAAACATTTCTGTCAAGAATAAAAACACTCTAAATCAGATAGTTAAGTGGTCCAGCAGGCTGATTGGGGTGTCACTAGTTAATTTGGAGGCTTTGTACACCAGGCAGGTAAAGAGAATAACAAACTAAATGTTAAGTGGCACCACCCATCCACTACTGACAAGAGTTTCACCTCCTTCCTTCTGGTCGCAGGTTTTAAGTGTCAAGCTGTAGAACTAAACGATACAAAAACTCTTTTTTTTAGAGGAGATGGTTAATTTGTTGTTATTTGTTATTTGTTTGGGAGAGGACTGGGCACCTGAAGACTTGTGTTTTGTGTGTTTTATGTTTCACGTCTTAAGCTTTTTATGGTGCCTGTTGTTGTTTACTACTTGTGTGATGCATTTGTGTCATGAATGAAGACTCGTGACTGCATACAAAATCTAGCTTTGGTACAAATAAAACTAACGTGTTGCTAGGGTACATGGGGAGGTTGCTAGGGTACATGGGGCTGTGTATCTCGATACAGAACTGCACTGATTTCAGCAGAACTTAGTGAAAGAGCTGTTGATAAATACTTGATGACTTACACTTTACTAGGGACATAATGCAGAAGTAAAAATAACTAAACTGCAGGTCCACCGGTGATTTCAGAAAGTTAGCTCTTGTCAAAGAAGTGGTTCTACGTGGCACAGAACCTCCTGAAATTAGTATGTTCACTAGCCTGGTATCTTGCGATAAGCTTGTTTTAGTAACAGTATTTGGCAGCGCCAAATTCTGCCATTCTTTGTAATTAATTTCTAAGACTTTGGAGAAAATACCAGTGGCCATTTACTTTTGCACAGTACAGTACATATATAGCACATAGTCACTGAGGAATTGAAATAGAAATATCCCTGCTAGACATACTTCAGTTTGGTCAATGAGCACTTTGAATCCTTCAGTTTTTCAGAGAGCAGCTTGACTCCTGAATCTCCCAGATGATTGTAGCTCAGATCCAGCTCTCTCAGGTGTGAGGGGTTTGAACTCAGAGCTGAAGACAGATAATGGCAGCCTTCCTCTGTCAGCATACAGCCAGACAATCTGAAAACACAGCAGTAGTCCACGTGACAATCAAACATCTCTTTCAAACATCTATACCCATTTAAATTATACCTTATAGTCAGTGTTAAAAATAAATCTGAAATGCCATGCATATAAATGATATGAGAAAAGGGTGTCCAGTGGAGTTGTGTTACTTGGGAAAAAAATCACTTCGATCTATTCAATGAGGTTCCTTGTCTAAGACCTAGACTAATTACAGAATCACTCTTTAATTCTGTAAACAAGCAAGTATAGACAGGGTGTAAATATAAGATTCACTGTGCAGTGTAGGGGGATGGAAGGTCAAAAATGTTTCCTATAATATGGATTTATTTTGACCTTACTTTAGGTAAAGCTAATCCCATAAGATCATCTAGTAAATGTGCAAAAGGACGAATTTTTTGTGTAGAGGTTGCTGCATAGATTAACCCTTTCACACGGGAGTTTAAAATATTCTAGCTAAGCCCCTTGCATGAGTTTTTTTTTTAGGTTACTGTTATTTTATATTGTTTACCTTATTGTTTCCATGGCGATGTGTTATGCTTGTCATGTGACGCACCACAGCCATACTCACTATGTTATGAAATATATTCTGATTCTGAAATATGTGAAAGTAAATGCATTTGGTAGTTTAAAAACTTTTAGAATGACCATGTTAGTTGATCAAGTGATGGGCGCCACCATGTGAAACACGTCAAGTAAGTCTCCAGTAAACTGTAAGAAGAGTAGAGTAAACGTTTATAGTTACCTACACAATCTGCATATGCTATTATTAAAACATGTCATCAGATTATATTTGTAAGGGTCATTATAGTCGTTTCCACAGACATCAGTGTGTATTTTACAAACTATAAATATATGATTTTGCTAGTACTTATGTGCATTTAACCTTATGACCTACCACCTCTCAGTTGCCTGTGAGAATTAGTCTAAAGTACCTGCATCTGTGCATCTCTCTAGGAGCCTATTTTATTTATAGAAGTCGCGGGGCAGCATTCTCAAGAAGTTTTTGTTTGTATACATGCACAGTCCGATCTTTGATCTCACAAACCAAAATAATAGACATAATTATCTCATGTAAAATCATATGAATTAATATAAACGTTGTTAAAATAGATAGCCTACGTAGGCCTGTGGATGACAGTTAATTAGAATAATATTTCAGTTTATTTTTATTATTGGAAACATTAGTTAATAAAGTTAATATTAGTTGTATATTATTAATACTTCACTGACTTTGTTATTTACTATCCCTGTTGTAGTATTATTCAGGTGAATAATAATACCATGGTATACCTACCATGTTTCCAAAGACTACCCCAGGTCCAAAAGATATGTAGGAATGTAAAAACTGAAAACATTAAAAACTTTTGAGATCTATTTCAATTTATTATTTTCAAAAGAGAAGTACTGTCATGAGCCCTATTTACTAGTTTTACAGGGGGTACTTGGACAACTTGGACAATTTATTCAGCTTTTAATTTAAATCTTTGTATAAATATATTTGACCATTATGACTGATTCCCTGGGCCAGGGTCACATATAAATAATTATATAAATTACATTGCAAGCTTTACAAATCTGATAAACACATTATGCTTATTTGTTTTATTCAAAGCAATTACCTCAGAATCTCCAGTTGACAGTTTGGACTCTTCAGTCCTTCAGAAATCAACTTCACTCCAGAATCCTGCAGGTCATTGATACTCAGGTCCAGCTCTCTCAGGATGTTTAAGTTTGAGGATTGCAAAAATGAAGACAAACTTCCACAAGACTGAGCAGTGAGATTACACCCACATAGCCTGTGTAAAGAACAAAAGAAACACATATATTTAACTCAAATGTAAACGGCCTTCAACTGGTTTAGTGAGTCTCCCACAAGTCTCCTGTTCACTGCCAGAAATGGGATTCTGTGAGATTTTTACCATTTTGTTAATTTCATTAAATTACACATGCTACTTCATAAAACGTGGTCAGGATTTCAAAGTGGAGTGATCTTCAGTGTTACTTACCGAACTGTTCTGGATTCTTTAACTACAGGTAACAGATACTGAAGAACTTCATCTCCTGTATGTTGTTCTCCAATAAACTTGTTTAGATCAAAAACATCCATCTTCTGCTCTGATGTCAGCAACACATAAACCAGAGCTGACCACTGTGAAGAAGAGAGTTTGGTTTTTCTTATCTCTCCAGATTTCAGATATTCCTGGATCTCCTGCATCAGTGAATCATCACCCAGTTCATTCAGACAGTGAAACAGATTGATGGATTTCTCTGAAGAGTGACTCTCCCTGATCTTCTGTTTGATGAACTGAATTGTTTCCTCTTTGTTGTAGGAGTAGTTTCCTGCCTGTGTCCCTAGTTTTCCTAAGAGAGTCTGATTATACTCCACTGAGAGACCCAGAAGAAACCTCAGGAAAAGATCCAGGTGTTCATTCTTACTCTGAAGTGCTTCATCCACAGCTTTCTGATGCAGCTTAGATAATGACCTCTTCCTATTTAAGACTTTAGAGAAAGAACCTTGCTTGGTTTGGTCAAACACATTTCTCTTCTTGATTGTAAAGGAGAGGTGCACAAATAGAGCTGCTAGATGCTCCTGAAGGCTCAGATGAACAAAGCAGAAGACTTTCCCCTGAAACAAACCCAGCTCCTCTCTGAAGATCTGAGTGCACAGTCCTGAGTAAACTGATGCTTCTGTCACATCAATGCCACACTCTCTCAGGTCTTCCTCATAGAAGATCAGGTTTCCTTTCACAAGCTGCTGAAAAGCCAGTTTCCCCAGTTTGAAGATCATATCTTCATCTGTCACGTTCTTCTCATAGTCCTTCTCATGTTTGATGTTGGTCTGAAGGATCAGGAAGTGTGTGTACATTTGAGTGAGAGTCTTGGGAATCTCTCCACTCTCAGCTAGACTCAAAATCTTCTCAAGAACAGTGGCAGAGATCCAGCAGAAGACTGGGATGTGGCACATGATGTAGAGGCTCCTGGAGGACTTCAGGTGTGAGATGATCCTGTCGGCCAGACTCTGATCACTGATCCTCTTCCTGAAGTATTCCTCCTTTTGTGGCTCATTGAAGCCTCGTACCTCTGTCACTCGATGGACACACTCAGAGGGGATGAGATCTGCTGCTGCTGGTCTTGAGGTGATCCAGATGAGAGCAGAGGGAAGCAGATTCCCCACAATCAGGTTCATCAGCAGCACCTCCACTGAGGCTGGTTCAGATATATCAGACAACTTCACAGTGCTCTTAAAGTCCAGAGGCAGACGACACTCGTCCAGACCATCAAAGATAAACAACACTTTATATTCATCACTGGATATTTTCAGTTCTTTAGTTTCAGGGAAGTAGACACGAAGAAGACCTGAAAGACTGAGTGTTTTGTCCTTAATCAAGCTGATTTCTTTGAAAGGAAGTGGAAATATGAGTTGAACGTCCTGATTCTCTTTCCCTTCAGCCCAGTCCAGGATGAACCTCTGCACAGAGACTGTTTTTCCAATACCAGAGACTCCCTTTGTCAGCACAGTTCTGATGTCTTTGTCTTCTCCAGGTAAAGGACTAAAGATGTCCCTGCATTTGATGGCTGTGTCCTCTGTTGCTGTTCTCCTGGATTGTGTCTCAATCTGTCTCACCTCGTGTTCATTACTGATCTCTCCTCTCTCACTGTCTGTGATGTAGAGCTCTGTGTAGATCTTATTCAGCTGTGTCAGGTTTCCCTGCGTCGCTGTTCCCTCATAAAGATGCTCAAACTTATTCTTCAGATTTGATCTAAATCTGTTGAGGATGTCATGTCTTTAAAAAAAAAAACAAAAAAAAAACAGTATTATACATGAGTACCCACTGCATGTCAATCTTGTCAAAATAAATCTAGGCGTTGTATATATTGTATATAATCTCCATATATGGTGATGTCGGGATTTCAGTATGTCCCGACATCCTGAAGAGAGAGAGAGTCTTTTTCCGGTTAAATACATCCTGAAGAGAGAGAGAGTCTTTTTCTGGTTTAATAAAGTGAAAAAAAAATCTATGTAGAGTTTTAGAAAATAGAAATAAATTATTCTTAAAATTCTGACATTAGGAATCAAATGGAGAGGTCAGTGAAATGATACACCCACTCATTATTGGTGAATAACAGGCAAATAACACATTTTAGAATATAAAATATAACCCAGAAAAAAAATCGATACAAATCAAAGTAAGATCGGCAATAAACAACAAGAAGATTTTACATCTGATATATTTCAAGGAAACCTGGCTGAATGATGCCATTTTGGACAGAGCGCTGCATCTGCTGGGCTTTCAGTTGTTAAAGAATTGTAAAGAGATGGACTAATTGGACTAAGCAGGATTTACAAGCCTGTTTTGACCTCACTAATTGGAGTGTTTTTGAAGTTGCTGCCACCTATCTAAATGAGTTTACAAAGACTGCAACATCTTAAATCAGTTTCTGTAAAGACTTGTGACTCATTTAACCTACAATAATGACAAACAATGTTTCTTCGCAAAACTCAATACATTTTACACAGAACTAAGACTTATTTCTAGGATGGAGAAACACTTTTGGGTGCATAGTTTAGATAGTATTTGGGCCACTGAGAGGGCTTGTAGATACCCAAATATCTTACGAGAAGAAATCGGCAGAAGGAAGGTAGTCTTAATAGGGAGGTGATGGTCAGATATCTCCTTAATAGGCTCTAAGGAAGGCATACAGGTAGCTTCAAGCACCACAGTCAGATCCCATGGGGGAACACAAGCGTCAGCCTCAGTAAATTGTGGTGAAAACAAGTCACTTGGGGGTTTCTGCCCACTGACTGGCCATCAGGAGGGGTGTGATGGGTGCATTGGCCACCTTGTAGACTTTCAGGATGCAGTGGATTAACCCTGTGGAGATTCGGGTCTGCAGGAACTCCAGCAATGTACCAACCAGACGATTAACTGGGTTAAGCTAGCAGGGTCTATGGCAGCAACCAACATCTCCAGAGGTAGTGCAGCCACTGGCGGACCCAGCAGAGTCTCTGAGCCACACACAGTCTCTGGAGGCTTGGGCCATGGAGCCTCACAGTCTTCATGGTATTCGTATTTTTCAGAAGGCTCTGGCAAATCTGGTGATAGTGGACCCAGATCACAGACCGGCTCTGGCGGATCTGGCCACAATGCATACGGATCACAGACCAGATCTGGCGGATCCGGCCACAATAGATACGGATCACAGACCGGGTCTGGCAGATCTGGCCACAATGGATCCCAATCACAGAACACCGCTTCTGAACACGGCTCCTCGGACCGTGATACGGGTCTGGGACCCGTGACTTGCGGGCTAGGAACATCGAGCATGGATGACAGCTCTCCTGGTTGCGAGAACGGGACCAACTGGACATGACACGGCCCCTCATACCGTGCTAAAGGGCTGAGACTCGTTAGTGACTGGCTGGAAACTGTGAGGGCCTTCGTCAGCTTTCCTGGCTGCATAACCGCTACCGGCTGGACTGGACAGAGCCCCTCTCGCCGCAATAGGGGGTTAAAACCTGTTATTTGCGGGTTTGGAACCGTGGGGATTTGTGACGTGCTGGCAACCATAATGGGGCGTTTGGAACCGCAAGAATTTGTGACTGCGCTGGCAACCGTAATGGCGGAGCAGTGCCTGCAGAGATGCGCGATTCTTGCTGCTTGCTCTCGGGTGAAGCGTGTGGTGACAATGAAGGAGTCAGGAGATGCACTCACAGGACTTACGCGGACTGTGAGAGTCCTCCAGTGTGTGCCCAGACTGTCAATAGGCTCAGGAAAACGGCCAATCTCCAACTCAGTGACTTGAAATCCGGAATCTCAACAGGGCTGAGACAACAAGCCCCATGATCACAGCATCACCGAGTTCCGAATCTTCAGCGAGACGATGGAATTCCTCAATGAAGTCTTCAAAGGACAGAACGTGGCTGACTAAAGCGATTAAATGGGCAGCGAACGCCATCTCTTTTAGTGGTCTGTCATTCTGTCACAACAGCGGCTGAGTTAACTCGCGCTTGCGCTTCCTCGTGAGCAGGGAGAACACGGAGACAGGAATAATATCAATCTTGGACATTTATTAACAAGGAAAACAAGGGACATGCGATTAGCAAAGCTGAGAAAGACAAGCCGACATGAAACTTTAATGACAGACAAGGAAACAGGACGTGGGGCATGGCTTATAAAGCACACACAATCAAGACTAAAGACAAGATACCTGGGACACACAGCTGGCAGAGGATTAGACACTAATGAGCAGGGCAGGGTTACAAATGAGCAGAGCACATGAGGAAACAGGTGTGTAAACAAACAAAGAGCACATGGAGCTAGACATCAACAGAAACACAAGCTTATCAATGTCATTGTTCTGTGTCAAGAGGCACACCAGTTATGTTTTCTACTAAGGCATGTTAAATGTTGCTTAAATATCTTAATTTAACTGAGGTCTAGTACTGACTTTAGCTAAGCCCTGTTTGTAAAATCAGACCATTGTGTCTCTTTCAAAAGTTTCATACCTGAAACCAGGCTGTTGATCTCCACTTTTACAATCTAATGGCTGAAGAATAGATGTGTCAGTCTTCATAAATACACAGCTGGGCTCTGCTTCCAATCTTTTTTGCTGAACTGAGCTAAACAAAGAGAGATTAAAGTTAATCCTTTAAATTTCAATATGCAACACATCAATTTATCATTAACCAATTTATAACATAAGTACAGAAAAGTAGTTTGCACCGTGCTCTTTCATTGCATGTTCTTTCATTTAGGTGCGTTCATCCAACAATTCACTTTTTGCACCAAACCATCATCCACACTAATATTAAATGCACTTCTCTTTTAGTTTTAATTTTACATATGTCACCAGTAGGACAAGGATACAAACATTTTGGCTCAAAAACCTTCTTCAGTGTGTTAAAAATGTGTTACACACACTGAAAATCTTTGAGCTGAAACATTCATATATGTACATACATAAATACAAATATTAAAAAAAATTGTGAATGCTGTATAAAACAATACTGTACATATATATATATATATATATAGATATATTAGTGCTGTCAAATGACTAATCAGGATTAATCGCATCCAAAATAAAAAGTTTTTCTTTACATAATATACTGTATGTGTCACGCTGTCATTTTCTACTGATCCCAGCTCAGCTGTCTTCACACGCTCCTAGTCACCAGACTACTGATTGATGACACCTGATTTCAATCAAGCACCCCGCATATAAGCTGTGCACACCTGAGAGAAGACGACTGAGCTTGAGGTAACTACCCTTTATGCTTTTCTCTTCACGAATTTCTGAGCTAACGTATCCAAGGAAATCATGCTTTGACTTACCTGGGCGAATCAACTTGGAAGGAAAAGCGATCGGATGATAGCTAACTTCACGTGAGACAACTCTTTTACTCCTTACCTGATTAACTCACCTTGTTTACTCACCTGTCTCCATAAACATAGCGATCAGGAGATCGCCCACAGAGGACGTCTTATGCTTCTTTCATTTTAGAGGATCTGGAAAAGAAAGTGCAGTGATGGAATTATGTTTATGCGATCTGGAGATCGCCTCATTTAGACTGTGTTATTGCTGGCTTACCTTTATGTGCCTCACTTACCTTCACGTTGTCCATCCTTGTCCATGACTGAGCGTTACAGAAGCTCAGCCCATCAAAAACAGAGCACATCAAAATGCTCAGCTCCCATGCTCAGCATGGACAATGAACCAAGAATGGATTTGGCTCTCCTCCAGACCCACACCCAGGAAGACGTCCTATTGACTTATATGTGGAGTATGCTCATGGTGTGACCTGGAGTGAAAGTACCTTAAGAACTTTGTTCTGGCTGGGGCTAGATGACGGTCTGGCAAAACAGGTTAGTTATACAGACTCACAATGTACTTATTCACTTAATAGATCAGGCCATATTTTTATTTAATTCTACCTTTGACCAAGCTGTGAATCTCCAGTGTAAAACACTATTGGCTGGATCATAGACACATTACTCTTCACAGACACACAGCTGGGCTCTGCTTCCAACAGGGTTCATACACATTATTATTATTACATTTCCATGACTTTTCCATGACTTTTCCATGACTTAAAGGTAAATATT
>JAUCNO010000279.1:808997-824594 GCA_032353835.1 Enteromius viviparus | reverse complement strand
TCCCCCAGCCAAACTTTTGGGGTACCTACTGTCAGATTTACATGTGCCATAGGCACATCGCTTCACCATTTTGCTTGACAGAGGCCCGCAGCTTGACGGACCTTGTTTACTTGGTAACCGTTGCTATTATGTGTGGTTGGACAATGGCCGTTTTGGGGCGGGGTTTTGCGAAAGGTCAATTGCTCATCCGTGTTGAAACTGTGACCACAAACGAGTTATGGAAACTGGTATAATCCCGCCTGCTAGGCGATGAATAGTCTCGAAACTCACGTGAATCCTCTTAGACTTAGGATTCATGGGTGGAGACATAAATGAAAAACCATGACAACAGATACGAGGGGCGGAGTTATGAGTTCATTGACAAAAGTCCAGGATTGAAAACAGAAACAAAGGCACAAGAGTTTATCTGACGCTGGAGTGCCAACCAGTGGTCTGAGCTGGCACATCCAACAAATTTCAATGTCTTATGAAAATGGAAGGTTACTGGTATAGATAAGGTAGATATTTTATTTAACCTAAACAAAATGTATAAAAAATAATAAAAACATATTTTTTAAATGTAACATGCTATTCAAAGCCTTTTTTTGCATCAACATTGTCACAAGTGTTTTAAAGTTGTTAAAAATTTGACATTGGTTGAGTCATAAAATTTGCCTTTTCTTATCAAAATGAACATAGATCAAAAAAAGAAAAAAGGGCTTAGTGACCTCTGCTGAAGTTGGAAGTGATTTCAGAGGAAAGGCAGGTTATTCTGAGTAAAGATAAACAGATGAATCTTGCGCAGATATGTCCAGGAATTCGTATTAAAATCTCAACAAGGTCCATTCGGAATTTTGATTTCATGCTCTTTTCCATTTAAAATATTTCTCCATATGTGTGATGACATTTCCTTTACAAAGCGAGCAGAAGTTGGGTTTGGGGGAGGGTGGCACTTTATCGCCTTGTAACTCAAAGCACTTGAGCCAGACAGGTAAATAATATGGTAATGAGGGTGTCTGCGAGTGCTTCTTCACACACTGGGGGTTAATTGTTATTATAGGGGCAGGAGGTCAAACGGAGAAGGCTTCCGGGCTTGGTGAAATACGTTAATAGGAAACATTCACTGATCTCCATCACAAGATGACAGTGCTCACTACACAGTGATTTCAACAAGTTATTAGGCTTGAAAACTTTTAATATTATGACTTTATTTCAGTCAGCATTCCTTTAATATACACTTATGAGAGTAATGTGAAGAGACTCATGCTTTCCAGCTAAGAAAGATACATATTCTAAAAAAAAAAAAGTTTTACTTTTATTCTAAAAATACTTTCAAATGTTACAATTAAAATGTTTTTGTTGTTTGTTTGTTTGTTTTAAGAAAACATTCAAAATGTTAATTTTAAAATAAATTTTAACATTTCTGTATAATTGGAACATTATTTCTGAATGTTCTTTGTAACAAAATGAATGTATACAAAAATCATATATATATAATATATACTGTATATATATATATATATATATATAGAGAGAGAGAGAGAGAGAGAGAGAGAGAGAGAGAGAACATTAGTAAAGTCAAAATAACTAGTTTATTAACATTATTGAAGATGAAGAACTTTACACAATATTACACAAAGTAGCAAAGTTCTGAGAACATTGTTTGCAGGGTTTCCACAAAGACAGTTTCTTTGTTTTGCTGGTTGGTTTGTTTAGCGCACTATATATATATATATATATACATATTAAACCAAAACACTTATCTAAAGTACACTTGAACGATTTGTCCAATAAACCCCATCATACATTTCAAATTATATTCTTTTCTGAACCTGTATTGCTGCAGAGAACCATTTTGAAGAACTTTTATTTTATTTGAACCCTCTTACTTTTAGTTTTATCTTCTGTTACTCAAATACACATCTTTTCCTGTTCTAGTGTGGTCAACCCTTGTGATGACATCCCTTGAAGAAGGGGGGGAAACATTTAATAGATTGCATGTGCTTGCCAGCGCGCTGATTATACACTCCAGAAGATACCCCAGTATCCATCCACAGCGTGGTGTTGCAGTGCGCGCATGTAACTTAAAGAAGGAAGCAGATCTTGTGTGTTTGCGTTCTCTGGGGTTTATCTGAGGTGTTGGGTGAAGAGCGGTGGGTTGAGAGAGAGTAGGGGAGGAGGCAAAGGAACTCCATAGGGCGGTCACATAAAAACTGCCTGGAGAACTGGATGCGGGATCAGTCGGTGATGTTCTCCGTGCTCGACTATTCTAGGTTGGAGCTACAAAGATCCGTGTTCGCACTGGTCTCGGTTGCCTTCTCCGACGTGATGCGGAACTAATGATTTAAACACTCGCTTCAGGCTTGGACTTTTGTTACGTGAGGTGAACTCATTCGAAATCTCCGTTTTACCGTTCTCGCCCAGGAATACCGAGCGCATCTCTTCCAATGGTAAGTTGGCGTCTCACCACACACGGTACTTCGGTATGGTCGTAGCAAGTAGGGATTTACGGCCGCATCTGAGGCACGCGCTATTATTTAGACCCAGTGACACACTTTTTGGCCATTTTGCGCGTGAATGGAAGTCTTTTACGCCCTGTATTCTCTGAAGGCGACGCGACTGACAAGAACGCTCCCATTATATTCCACAAACCTGTCCTCACGTCTCCAGATGCAAATATTATAATCAACAAAGCTGTGCACACAGAATAGCGTTCTGCTTTGTCGAGTTGTATTGGGGAGGCTTTGGGAATTTTAGACCGAAATTAACATTTTATTCTGTGCTTACCTGATAGCTTAAGTGTTTTTTGGCAAGTTTAGAACCACCAACACATTGCTCAGGCACCTGACCGCGCGCTCGAGTGGAGGAGAGCTTCCACATCTGCTCTTAATGTACCAGTATGGTTTTCATTCAGACAAAATTGACATTATGTTTTACTTTTAGCGGCTCGTACCACATTTGGGCAGTTTTATTTGCCGTGGCCTAAATCGTGATGGTGGTATATTTTATTATTAAGATTAACTTTAATATGAGTTTTTTTTGCAATCTACAACGAAATTCTACATTCTGCGTGTTTACTAAAACGCAAACTGGTTTTAAATCCAATCCTAACGCATTCCTAATTCAACTATACGCTGTTTTACGCAGCGCTTACGTTGTCATTGTAAGTTAGCATTAAACACAATAGCTGTGTTCTTTATTTGATTTAATAAGTTAAGTGAATGCGGTCTCCTGTGTGCAACTCAGCTAGTGCATTTGACCTCCACGAATGTTCTGAAGACTCGTACTTTGTCTTAAATGAGTTGAAGTGAAGAGTGATGGCACTCAGTCAAGCATAAGAACAGTCTGAAAGGTTTTATGAGGTACATTAAGACATAAAGAGACACAACCCATGAGTCACTTGGCAGGGATGTTTATCTTTGGTTCGAGGAGGTGGAAAGCAAAAAAAGAAAAGAAAAAGAAACAAGATACTGTCTAAATATCTTTTCGTACCACATACTTATTAAGATGTAAACACTGTTGCAAGAGCTGTAGTCAAATAGTCCACCGATGATTACAGATCAACAGATGTTGTCTAGACTAGAGCAGAGGTCTTGGGCCTTTTCAGGCCAAGAAAATAGTTATCGGTGGATGTGATAATGTGCTTATTTTATAATACTATAATACTGTATTTGCATGCTTTGGTATGAATTACAAAACCATTAAAACCATTGCTTTTGATAAACATTGTCAATTTGCAAAGGAGGGACAGTTAGATTAAAGCTTTACTTGCATTCTTTTCTTTTGTTTTTCATGCAAAATGATTTTGAGCCTGGTCTAGTCTATGCAATGCAGATTCTGTACTGTACATATCCATGAACTTTAGCAATTGCACTGCAGGCTATAGGCTACTTTCCTAAAGCTGCCCCATTTCCCAAATGGACAGAATGCTGCTTGGATGTCCAAATTAGATTTTTGAGTTAAACTTGACAGAAGGTAGATCCTAAAACTGGCTGCTCATATCGTCTGTTACTGTGGTAAATTACTCCCCCGTACACATCAGAAGAACCATGTGCATAACCTAATCTCATTAAGCAGGGTTAGGGTAGAGCAAAGTCGAGGGCTGTGAGCTTTAAACGACTCTGCCAAATTAAAGGAAGCAAACTGCACTATAAAACCCACTCGGCACAAAAGCACATGCATTGCACTCCATCTTTAAACAGGGATTCTGTAAATATTTAGGGCAGTATCTGTAAGCTTTTAAACAAGTGTAGGTGGTCTGAAGAAACCAATTGTTTGTGCTTTGTTACAAGTTTTCTGGCATGACTGATCAAAGTCTTTTAGTTACGCTCATTTTTATGGTTTGCTCTCGACATAATGAACTGTTTGAATAGCTGCGCTAGGTGCATTGTTGTTCAAACAGCAGATTTTATGAATCTCAAAGCCACTGGCCTCCTGTTAAGAGTCTGTGTTTCAGTAGATCGGTCAAGTCACAGTGCAAGTATCCCAACTGTGAAGACAGAAAGAGAGAGAGAGAAATAACTCTCATGACCACACACACACACGGTGTTCTTGTTAAAATGCATCATTCCTGTTGTAATGGTTGGACTAGCTCCAGCGGAACTAAGTCCAAGTAATGACAAAATGCATGCGTTGCTACGCTCCACTATTGAGTTCAGCTGTGGATTCAGTGATGACGTTGTTTTCTGAGACCTTTCACAAAGCACTTGTGATTGTTATTAGTGCAGCTACTCAGTTCTCAAACGAATCGTTAAAAATCTCATTTGTGGAGTTGCATGTTGGTTTCAAATTAAAAGACATCTCTGATATCCATTCTGCTTTTGGTGCAGATTAGATAGCAGCGTATTTAAATGTTATGGGTTCTAACAAATCACGAAGGTGTAGGACCAGGACGGTGCCGCTTGTATGGCCAGTCTGGGTTGGGGGATAATTTAAAGACTCTTTAGGAAGGGTTTTTAAGAGACCATCAATAAAAGAGGCAATCTGAGATTCCTTTGCTGACAAACGAACCTCTATTTGTATGTAAATTGAATTGCCATCTTTTCAGGTGTTCACACCTGGCAGTCTTGTGCAACAGGTTATCTTTGCTCATTTATAAGCAGCGATTTAGGGGTCTGTCTGGCCCGAACTTGCATTTTGGTTTTAGTGAGCTCATGCCATACTTATTCTGAAATGTTTGCTGTAATCGGATTACATAAGATATTAAACGGCGAATATACCTTTGTGTTTCAGGAAAGGAATCTGACCGCAGTTCTTAAACAGCCTTCCAGGACCACGTAACATTCACTTGAGGAACTCGTCCTGTATCAGCTCTCGACAAACATGGACTGTTTTCCCATGCTTTATTTTCTGTCGGTAAGTGGACCACGCCTATCCAGTCCTAATGGTGTGATGGGGTTGTTACATATTTGGAGCAAATTAAAAGGCTTAGTCATTCTTTACAAAAACGGTGGTCAATAAGGAGTTTTGCTTTAAGCTTTTTTATGTCGCGGTGCAAGCACTTGAAAATTGTAGGTTGCTGTCCTTGTTTGACACTGGTTTTGACTACCAAACTGTAGTTTGTTTCGGCCCTTAAAGGGATAGGTATCCCCAGAAATGAAAATGATGTCATCATTTACTCACCCTAATGTCATTCCAAACCATAAATAAATGGCTTTTGTGGAACACTGCAGATGATGTTTTATAAAATGTGTTTTTGTGTGTGTCCATGCACTCTTAAAACTAAAGGGAAGCTTTCCTTTGCACAAAAGGCTCTTTATAGTGGATAAATAAATTAAAATGTTCTTCACACTAAGAAAGAAATGAAAGGTTGAAAGGTTCTTTGTAAAAACCAAAAATGTAAGTCATTGGAGCCTAAAGAAGCGGTTAGGGTTACCCTCATACAGGGTTGAAATGACATGACGGTGAGTAAATGATATATATATATTTTTTATTTTGCAAATGACTAAGAATTGTTCATTATGTTATTATATGCAGACTTTGGAACTATTTAATTGTATGGCAATTATCTGTTATAAATAAGGTCCAAAACATACTCTACACAAACACTGTTTTGTATATAAAGTAAACTAAGATTATTGAAGAAGATACTATTTCAGTCTTACTACACTGAAGTGTAACACCATGCCAATTCTTCGTAATTAGATGAGAAACTAATCCCATTTACTGGAGTGGAATCTGTTACTCCACCAAATTTAGTTTTCAGTTTTCAAACCACTCTTTTCTTTTGCCAGGTTTTTGTAATTGCTTGTGAATTCTGTTAGCAATTTCAAAGTGAATTTTTTTCCCCAGTGTAGCTACGTTAGGGTCAGTTTGTATTTTGTTGCATTCTGAAACATCGGATGCATTTCTTCTACTTTTAGTTCAACTACTGTCTTGGTGAAGCGATACTTCAAAGGGAATGTTGCCGAGAATGTCAGTAGAAGTAAAAATAACGCAGATAGTCTAATGACGCAGACATCTGAAGCAAACCTTGTCGCCCCCTTGAGTACGGAGGTCTGTTACAGGACCACATATTTGCAAATCATTGACCGAGCATTCTGCCTTCGAGAACTTGCGCAAAGTATGTTTCTGACCTGAATGTCAATGACATTTTAACGGTATCCAGTTTAATTATTGAAAGCAAGGTGACAATGGGGAGTCAAACATCTTTCACTGAAGTCTTGCTTTTCTCTTCTGCTTCCTGAAATGTCCCACCTGCCCACCAGAGACATCATGATTCCTGGTAATCGAATGCTGATGGTCATTTTATTATGCCAAGTCCTACTGGGAGAGAGCAGCTATGCTAGTCTAATACCCGAGGAAGGGAAGAAGAAAGCGTCGACTCAGCACCTGGGTCAGAGTCATGAACTGCTGCGGGACTTTGAAGCCACGCTGCTGCACATGTTTGGGCTGCAGAGGCGACCAAGACCCAGCTACTCGGCTGTGGTGCCCCAGTATCTGCTGGACCTGTATCGCCTGCAGTCAGGGGAGGCTGAAGAGGCCGGAGAGGCGCACCACGTGAGCTTCGACTATCCCGAGAGGTCCACGAGTCGAGCAAACACTGTGAGAGGATTCCATCACGAAGGTAAGACGGAGGCACTTAGACTCGACTCCACGTTTAAAGCGTCTCTGCACCAGCACACTTTGTCATGTGGGTCCCGTCAAGGGACTTTCCTCAACATGTAATTATTTTTAATGCTACTCTACAGATTTCTAAATAAACTCCTGTTGCCAGCAATGCGGTCTCTTAGGCGGACAGAATTCCCAGAAGGCTTCAGAAAAACACACGTTCAGTATCGAGATGACAGGAGGCCATCAGCATAGTCAAACAGTTTATTCTTGTTATTTTACTTGTCTTTTTACCTGCATACTTAAATTAGTCAAAGTCGAGAGTTTCAGCTACAGTGAAAAATAAACATGTTTGACCTGCGTAATTATAATTTTGTCAGCTTTTTACAACTCGATTTAACGGTATAAAATATAAGAGTTTAACTTGCACTTACAATAAAACTAAAATGTAAAATGTTTTTATACATTATTAGTTTAATTTACTTATTATAAACAAAAAAGACCACACGAGCATGTGTTCTGCACATCAACATCATACTATTCAATGAAAATTGCCTTTTTTGAGTAGTGCTATATGTAAACGCTGTTTTGCGAATTAAACAAAGCAGTTTTAAAGTATAATTTTCAATTAGACCAATGCACTTCAGTGACTGGAAACATGCAGTTAAAAGGCAGGAGTATAAATGTCACAGTTGTTTTAGTTTGTTTCAGTGTTTCTGAAACTCTCACTTCCTGCTCAATAAATAACTATATAAATAATGCAGAATTGACACTCTTTACCTTTACTGAAGATGCTGTTCAAGTTAATGTTCTGAAAGAAAAGGGTATATTTGGCATTCACTATGTGAAATTCAGATTACAACAAACATTAGAGCGTAAACATGGTATGAATGCAAAGCTGGAGATTTTTAAACCCAAAATGGTTTAAAAATGTAGAATTATAGTTCATTAACTCAACAATAGTCAGTTTTTAATCATAACAGTAAATGTATCTATTATAAAACGGCTTGAAACTACTGCCTACTTGAATGTATAATTGACAAAATACTGTAAAAATGCTATGGTGATTGCAACTGTGCGTCGTTACCAGTTGCTCATTCTTCTGAATAATGTTTCAGTGGAGGCTCATGGGTTTATAGCCAAAAAATCTAAAGTAGAGAAAGAGTGTGATATGACAGATGTAGGAAAGTAGTTACCTCGAGGAGATCCGCAATGCAGAATTACTTTAGGCAGGAATTCTGGTTTGATCAAAACCATGCATTAGTTTGCATCACTACAATGCATTGCTAGGTATCATTTTGTAGATAAGAGTACATTGTATTGATTATGCTTTATTTTAGGTGTCCTTGTTGCAGTGTAATTATACATTAAGTACTGAGAAATATTAATAAACTGCATGTAATTACTGTATAGTTAGGGTTTGGCTTACAGTTACTTGCATGTTATTATGCTTAATTAAGTGTTATTATAATAGTAAGTACATGCAACGTGTATCAAGTACATTCTTAAATGTATATCATTACCTTCATGTTTGTACACTTTAAAAAACTAAACTGACCATGTGATTTATTCAAATAAATTCTGGTGTAAACCATTTTTGTTCAGTTCAGCTTTTTATGGACATTCCTCAGAAAAATCAAGGAAACCATTTAGTTTAAATATTATTTTAGTGTTGATCACATAATGACTACATTTACTGATTGCAGGTAAATGCGGGGTTTTTCTTTGGGGGTTTTGTGTGTATATTTTAAAAAAGACATCACAATAAACATTAAGGTCTTTTGAGGTATTTGCTTTTGTAGTAATACTTAAATAAACATTGACTAAGAAAATTATAGCACATTACAGCAGTTTCCATTTACATTAAATCTGTAAGGTTTAAACCAAACCATTAATTGAATTTGAGAAAAGAGATACATTTTTTTGATTGCTAATCAGATTTTGTTTAAAAACTGGGTCATGATAGCATATCTTCTAATACGGTTTCCTGATTGTCCTCCTCTAGAGCACATGGAAGAGCTGCAGTCAGATGGCTCACCGGAGACTCCTCTACACTTCGTCTTCAATCTCAGCAGCATCCCAGAGGAGGAGCTCATTTCTACCGCAGAGCTGCGTATCTACAGGCAACAGATAGATGATGCAATCTCAGATCCCCAAACCATGGGAGATGACACTCTCCACCGGATAAACATATACGAGGTGCTGAAGCCTCCGCGGGCCGGGCAGCTCATCACGCAGCTGCTGGACACTCGACTGGTGCGCCACAACACCACCCGATGGGAGAGCTTCGACGTGAGTCCGGCCGTGCTGCGCTGGACCCGAGATAAGAGCTCCAATCACGGGCTGGCCGTGGAGGTGGTGCCCCTGGACCCAGCCTCACGTCACCGGGGGGCCCACGTCCGCGTCAGCCGCTCCTTACACCCGCTCCCGGATGCAGACTGGAGCCAGCTTCGCCCGCTGCTGGTCACGTTTGGACACGACGGCAAAAGCCACCCGCTGACACGCCGAGCGAAGCGCAGCCCGAAGCAAAGAGGTCGCAAGCGCAACCGAAACTGCCGGCGACATGCGCTTTACGTGGACTTCAGCGACGTGGGCTGGAACGACTGGATCGTGGCGCCGCCCGGATATCAGGCATACTACTGTCACGGGGAGTGTCCTTTCCCTTTGGCCGACCACCTGAACTCCACCAATCACGCTATTGTGCAGACGCTGGTGAACTCGGTGAACACCAACATTCCCAAGGCCTGCTGCGTTCCCACCGAGCTCAGTGCAATCTCCATGCTCTACCTGGACGAGACGGACAGGGTGGTGCTGAAAAACTATCAGGAGATGGTGGTGGAGGGATGTGGCTGCCGCTGACACTTATTTATAACGTCCCTGTTGAGATGTGTGTTTCGTGTCTCCTCGATCGTATATTTTGACAAAAAAGTATATATAAATATATATTTATATCAACATAATTAAAACAAAAAAGAAAATAAAAGCGTCCTTATTTTAATTATAATTCAGCTGTACAGCTTTTCATAATGTATATCAGACTGTATAAGGGTTTTTCTATGAGCTAGAAGAATTAGCCACTAAAAAGTTTATTTACTGGTAGTATTTATTTCTTTAATGCAATATACATTCACCAAATGCGTAGCCCAGCGACCCCCTAAGAAAGCATTGTTTGTGTACTTAAAATAGAGCACTGTGTGAAATGCTAGGAAAACTGATTTTCTTGCTGTATCGGACGAAGAGATCAGATGTGTATTGATGTGCATCGGCATGTGATTTACATGTTCCCCAAATAACTTTGTTGTTAAATAAATTGTGAAACATTCCAACAACAACTTGAGATTAATAAAAGGCAGTGTGACGCTCTGTTTAAAGAACTAAATCATGATACACAGTACTGTAGTGCAGGTGTGTGTGTGTGTGTGTGTGGGTACAGTTTGAAAACCTCATTTATTCATTTTATTTATATCATTTTCAAACATATTTTGTGAATTATTACCTGCCTAATTCTGATTTTGCTTATTAGCTGCAAGCAACTTTTCCACCTATTCTCAGCCATTTTCAAGTCTCTACTGTATGTTTGTCCTAAAATACATGCTTTAAATATAATAATACTTTGCATGGTTTATGTTGACAATTACAAAAGTGCAGGAAGGAATCATGTCATACATGCTATTTGGTATTGATAACATAAAAAGAAAAACTTGTACAGATCCAAATATGTAAACAAACGAAATACACATTTTATTTTGGGGTGAAGAATGCTCATTTGAAAAGCAATGCAGAAAAACAAGCTGTCTGACTCGATCAGTGAAGTGTGAAGTGAAAGTCTGTGAATGAACACACCTCTGCTATGAGAAGCCTACTGAAAGCATTTAGACTAGATTCAGTGAAGATAAAGTATGCATACCAGAGAAATCATAACGATGAGTATTGTTGTTGTTGTTATTAACATCATCATCATCATTATAAATGCATATGTTATCTTTATGTGATTGAACAGTAGATGTCTGCACTGCAAAAACAAAAAGAAAATGCTTAGAGATATACGTAACATGCTGTGGCGCAGGCCGTAGAGAGAATACATGATCATACCTAAAAGAAACTGGTTTTATAACGTGTCACAGCAGTCCTCCTCATCCAGGTGCGTATGTGATCCTAACAATAGCGGCTAGACAGCGTGGCTCTGAATGGGACAGACACGTGCGTGGATCTGGCGACACGGCGCTGCGCGCGACGCGACAACAAATCAAAGGTGAGACGATGTGTCTCCATCAGCAGACTGAATACAGACGCCTGTCAGGCTCTAAATCACTCATTTACTGCCCCTTTTCACGATAACACCAACGGAAGCCCTTTGAACTGTCAATAAGCGTCGTTTGGCATCACTGTCCGATCATCTTTCACTCTTTTGTTAGCTGCATTTCGGGTTTAAGGCTGAAATTGATCATATCCTATGAGTCAAAAATATTGTGAAGGCGTTCCTGTCATAACTTAGATTCAGTCATAATGGGCTCCAATAAGAAACTCTTAAGCCAAATAACGTTACCCTTTAATTCTAGCTTGATTAGTTCCGGAGGATATTGTTTAATCGCTATACTGGAAATCTCCATTAGGATTATTAGGCATGCTTCCAGTTTATAAAGAAACTGGTCTATCCAAAAGGAATCATTTCAGTAACTCAACAGAGAGCGAGAGAGAGAAAACATCACATTCAGACCAAAACAGGAAGTTATTAAGCATAAAAATAATAAAAGCTGGCTATATTATTTTTGCCATTTGTTTCCCTGCTTTACTCAGCATAAGAGTTTATAATTATATTTATCTCCATTTGAAAAATGTTTTGGCACAATGAATATTAAATAATTTTGTTAGGTGCATTAATGGAGCATTAATGTGGCACAAAACATGATTGTGTGGCATATCAGAAGCTGTTCTGGGCAATCCAGCCATTATAATCTTCTGTTAAAATGTATATGAAGTTTTGAAATAATGTACTTTCCAGGGTTATGTTTTCATATTTAGCACTGGTTTATGGTTGTGCTCCCTGGGATGACCCATTCACAGCGATTAACTTGTAAGAGAAGCAGCATCACATCTAATCTTTGGAGAGAAAAAAAAGCCCACAACATTTGTCTTCTGTCTTTGCAAAGCTTTAGTCAAATTACCTCAGCCTGGAGGTACAGGCTTGTCACTTTTCCTTTGAAGGCTATATCAGACACAGGTTTGTCAGATGAGGGAAGGTAGGAATTTCATTTTGAAGTGGCTTAGGGCAGAGGCTGAGCTTTTCCAAATTTTCTTGGAGCAGATGCACATCGACTGGCCTCCCTCCATGAAGATAACATCACTCATATCACACCAGACACTTGTAGAAAGATGCACAGAATCACCTGCTGCAGTTGCAACAAAACAACCAGCTACTTGGGTGCAATCTTTTTAAAACGTCAGATTGTATACGTTGATTTGTACTCAATGAATCAACAGACAGAGTCTCATCTAACGTGTGCATTAAGGCCGTTTAGTTTCAGATGAAGTAGGCTAGGTTTGTTTCTCTCTGTGCGGTCCTAAGCTCGGACTTGTTTCATCATGCACCCTCGCAGCAGCTCTTACTAAGCGGTGGATGTGTGGCTTGTTTTGATGGCAGGGGATCAGTTGGCTAATAACGGCTGATGTCAGTGCAGGTGGAGGTCAGATCCTCTTGTTTCAGTCCCCCACTCACTGCGCTGTATTCATGCACGGCCCCAAGTGTACGGAGCGGGAGCCAAGTGGGTGACACACTAGAAGCGGCTGCTTTGCATCTTTGCAACTGCAGGGTTATTCATGTCACTCAGTCTCAGCCTGGTCCTTTGCTCTGGGGTCTGAGATCTGGTAGCTAATGAGGGAACTGCATTAACACTGCTAACAAAGCTCAGTCTTTCACTTTGTAGGGTCAAAGGTCTTGAACCCGGAAGAGTAAAATCGAAGAAACCTAGCAACTTTAGCTCTTGAAATATTCAACAAAATTCTGCTGGAAGGGCTTAACTTGTTTTGAACCCATCTTTAAAGGAATAGTTTATCCTCACCCTCAGGTTATTCAAGATGCATCATCAGATTTGGAGAAATGTGTCTCTGCATCAGTTTCTCATCAATGGATGCTCTGCAGTGAATGAGAGTCAGAACAGATGATCAAAACATCACAATAACCCACAAGTCCATCAATGAATGTCCTATGAAGTCAAAAGCTGTGTGTTATAAATCTATCATTAAGATGTTTTTAACTTTATATTGTTTCCTCTGGCCTGAATCAGGAGAGCAATCTGCACATATTTACGATGCATTGTTTACTATCCGAGCATTTTGATCTGAGGGACGACAGGAGATGTTTTTTTCACAGGACAAAGTTTTATAATGCACTCGTATGTCTTAATGATGGATTAGTTTCTTACATTGCTCGGGTTCACAAGACTGATGGACCGCAGTGTTGTTTTTAGCAGCTGTTTGGACTCTCATTCTGATGCACCCATTCTTTGCAGAGCATCCATTGAAAATATTGATCAGACTTGTTGGTTAAACTAATTCTTAATACAGTTTATTTAAAAGTAATCCCATTTGTTTTAAAAAGATTTGATGCAGAAAACCACAAATATGATGTTCCTTTTGCAACAATGTATTTCCATGCAGACTCATTTATACAATGCAAGAAAAATTAACCATGAATTTGTCACGCAGATCAACAGAGAGCTGGTGGTTTCCGAAGATCATGTGACATTGAAGACTAGAGAATGATGCTGATAATTAAGTGTTGACCACAGCAATAAATTACATTTTAACATATATTCACATAGAAAAAAGTGCTAGTTTGAATTGTAATAATTTTACAATATTACTGTATTTAGGATCAAATTGCAGACAAGAATTATTTTAAAAACATATAAAAATACTTTTAAACATTAGTGCTAATCATTATCAGGTTACACTTTATTCTGACCGTCCACTTTACACATTCTACTAACTATAAGTAACTTTGTAACTACATGTCAACTAATTCTCAGTCATTCACAACTACATGTGTACTAACTCTCAGAGTAGTCTAGTTAGAGTAGGTTTAGGGTTAGTAGAGTAAGTCTCTGATAGCATGTAGTATGTAGTGGACTCATCAAAATAAAGTGTTAGGAGATATTAAGCAGACAGTCTACTAGTACTCTAATGACTGCTAGTTGACATGTAGTTGACAAGTTTCTTACTGCTAGTAGATTGTCTAAAGAACACCATCAGAATAAAATGTTACCGAAAAGCAAATTCTTTGAGACGTATTTGAGTTGGATTCTAAGGAAAGATTTCCAAAAAGACGTCTCAGTTTGATTTATTTTATCTCATTGCTTTCTAGGAAAAACAAAAGAGATGTTTAAAAGAGTTCATGCATGAGTTTATGTTTAAAAACCCATCTTTCACTCTTACATGGGTACATATCTCAGAAGCTGTCCTATTGTCTGGTTTATGCACCTGCCCGTGATGGATTTGGCTGGAGTACTCAGACGTACTAATTAGAAGGGCTCTTCACATACTTCTGACATGTTGTGTGTACTGTATATAAATATTAATGATCTGAAAAGATTGATCTTGTGGCAGCGATCACGTTATGGTACCTAGCACTTGTTTCTGATTGCTCTAAACGACCTGTCATTTCTCTTTCAGTGGAAACACTTTGATGTGACGATGTAAAGGCCCTTTTGTTTTCGGTGTAATTTCGGAGCGGTGGGGTTCTCTTCCCTGTTGTTGTGCAGTTTCATTAGGTACAACTAATGAAAAGATGGCCCTCGGATATCCCCGCTGGTGACTGTCCGCTGGCCTCTACTTATTTCCCATCATCCCTCTTAACCCTTCAAACAGGTGTGCTTCTCTCATGTTTGAAGTCCCTGCCCGTGGCGCTGAACACAGTCAGCAGTCAAAATGTCCAAAAAAAGGGCTTGTTTTTAAGGCAGTTGGCATTTAGAGCACCTTCTTAAAAAGACTAATGGATATTTCTGGCTATTTACTCGTTCCCTTCAGCATATTTCTTTGCAACATGAAAGGTGCCTTTTTTCCATCACACACCTCCTTTCATGCATAGTCCTAAAACTAGCTATTAAAGTTTCTAAAAAATAATTACCAATACTTTGCAACATTTCAACTCCTCTGAAACTTTCATTTTTAATTTGCTTTGTGTGAGGATCAAATCCAGCTCAGAGTCCCACTGAATATATCAACCAACATAAAATAAAAAGCTCTGAAATAGAATTTGAAGTTGGCTTTAGATTCAGCTTGGGCTGAGGGGAGAAGCACTGAACACCCCCAAACTCAACAAACGAGTTGCAAATGTGGAATGGAGAATGAGTTTCAGTAAATAATAGCTTAAATTGATTTTACGATGTTTTTTTTTTTTTTTTATAAAGTCTCGGTGACACTTTATTCTGATCGTCCACTTTAGACATGCTACTAACTATAAGTAACTTTGTAACTACATGTCAACTTATTCTCATTTCAAGAGTTCACGCTTTCCTCATAATGAATAAGCAAATTTGGCATGCTGTCTGGGGAGCGAGCCGTGAGAGC
>JAUCNO010000279.1:782544-798577 GCA_032353835.1 Enteromius viviparus | reverse complement strand
TTTATTAAACCCCGTTGATCTGATCCTTCCGTGTCTTCTGCTCTCTGCCTCACTGGGAGGTTCAGCATTCATGCACAGACAGCAGTGAGTTTGGCACTACGTTACATTAACACACTGCCCCCCCCAGACCTGAATATCATCTTATAATTCACACAGGGAGCAAGTCTACCAGTATGAGTTTTTGCCTCATATGATAAGCTATATCACATGAGCAGTGAGAGCAATATCAGACTAGTGCTGTTTCTGTTCTAAATATCACAAGTTTATGTTAATATTGTTAATATTTTGTTATATTTTAAATACACTATGTTTTTGCTCAGTTTTGTAGAGAAAATAACCATCAAAGCCACTTCAGAATTATTTTGTCTCTCCGATCAACACAGTTTCTGAATAATTCCATGTTTTGAACGAGTAGTGAATAATTGACTCAAAGACCATTCATTAGAGCCGTTGAATGAATGACATTTAAAAGATATTTAAAACTTTGAACTGGAAATTAGTTGCTGGGCATCCGGCCAGAGGAGAACTGGCCCGAACTAAACCCTGTTCTCCCAAGGTTTTTTTTCCGTTGCCGCTGTCATCTCTGGCTTGTTAAGTTGGATACACCTGATTTCTAGTGATTATCGTCACCTTGACTACAGAGACTGTCTCTGCATTTGATAAATAAATAGTTTAATATCCATATAATTACATTTTTACTATACCTCTGATTGGATTTGTCTGAAAGAAGAAATTCATATACACCTAGGATGCCTTGAGGGTGAGTAAAACATTGACCAATTGTCATTTTTTGGTGAACTAATCCTTCAAAGTAAACTCAAAAACACCAATAATACATGTAAATGTAACATAAACCAGCAACAGAAAGAACATAACAGTGAATATTTATACACAAAGTAAACAAGAAACTTAACCATGAACACATGAACGTCATGAGTCACTAAAGAGCTACCATAGAATCTAACACAGACGTGACAAAAAACTGAACTAAATTAAACATAACATTTTGTGATCATTAATATTGCTGATTACTGATATTTATGTAGTCTTTACTTCTCCTGTGCCAAACCTGTTTTCTACATAAATGTTGATCTGCTGTCTGGCAGTTCATCAAAAGATCTGCTCTTCCTTGGCCACCTTTAACATTTGGGCTCAGACTCGCTCATTTTAGGAAGAACACAAATCCCAAAAAATAAGATGTACACCCAAGGACAGAGGCCTGGAATATTCATCCACTCTTAGCGTACAGCACACACACACACATCAGGATTGAGCTCAAAATGAGCAGAAATCACGGTTTGTGTCCAAAAATTCATACAAAACTACAAAGATCTACAAAGACTACAAAGAATCCTTACATGACATGAAACGATCAACCCCAACCTCTTCTATGTTTCTAATGTGGCATACGGGTCAGGACGGTGAGGCCCTCATGCCTCTGATAAGAAGTTCCTCAAGTTCTTATCGTCATCCATCACATCTTATCAAAGTTTAGCAAATGCCCACATAGCGTACACAGGAAAACAGTGACTGAAGCTGAGATGGTTTTGGATCTTTTCTATCTGTACACATACAAGATGAACATGTGAAGTGCAAACAAAGGCATGACAGGGATTCCTGGGGTGTGAGGCTTATCTTCTGTTTTGACCCCCACACGAGTAGGAATGGGCGAAAGGTAGAGAGCAAACCCAACAAAATCACCCAAAAAAATAATAAAATAAAATAAGCCTGTCTTTTACTCACCTTTCGAAGTATCCTACAGAAAAATAAAGGTACAAAAGCAGTCAATGGGGCGGTACCTTTTCAGAAGGTACACTTTTGTACCTATTAGGTTCAAATATGTACACTTTAAGTACTAACATATACCTTTAAGGTACCAAAATGGACCCTTTAAGTACAAACATGTTCCTTTTGATTTTTGAGAGTGTAGGTGTATGTGACTGTCTTCTTTCAGACCAATCCAGTCAGAGTTATATTAAAACAGTCCTGGTCCCTCCATGGCTTTCAATTGGAGTTTGTTGTCAAAAGTTCAGAAGACGTGAAATAAAGCACATCCGTAATTAAACATCCTTAACACGGCTCTGGGGGGTGATTAAGGCCTCCTGTAGCGAATCCATGTTTTTTTGTAAAATATATCTTCCTGTTTCAAACGTAATAAACACTTTTCTCTTTAGGTGAATGCCGTATGCGTCACGCATGAGTCGGGAATGTAGGATCAAAGCAAACAAACTTTATAAGCAATAAATACAATAGATTTGTACATTTTAGCAGATGTATAAACAACCTTTTCATTAGTTTTTTTCGTCATCTAGTGGGTTGTAATAAAATAAAATAAAAGGCGCCTCTTACCCTAATGTACCCTACCATTGAAAGGCTCAGAGGGGTCTGGACAGTTTTTAATATAACTCTGATTGGATTTGTCTGAAAGAAGAAAGTCACACACACCTAGGATGCTTCAAAGATGAGAAAAAGACAGGATCATTTTCATTTTTGGGTGAGCTTACCCTGTAATAGTAGTTAATAAGTTAGTTGTTAAGCATAGGTATGAAGAAAGACATTAATACGTTAATTTACGGCATACAGTATATATTTTATTATTCATTTATATTTTCATTTTTAATACTAAGTTAAACTTAACTAAAATGAGTAGTGTTGAGTTTTATTTTTAGATTTATACTTTTATATATATTTTAAAGGTCATTTTATTTCAGTTAATGTTTATGAAGTATAAATATATACGTGTCATGTTTTCAGTTTTTGTTCTGTTTCCCTGTTCTGTTCATGCTTGTTTTTCTTGTTAGCTTTCTAAGTTGTTATAAAAATATAAAAATATTATAACCAAAAAAACGTATGTATTGAAATGTGATTTTTTTAAGCAAATTTTAATTAATTAAATGCTGTCCTTACGCTAGAAATAGTCCTTGATAGCAACAGTAATCGGCAAGAGAATGTTTTGAACATACCTCATCTAATGGAGCATAAAAATGAAAGGGCAGACGTGGTCTCGATATTAACGATGAAAAATAATGCCAACAAAAAGTGAATTCATAACAGCTAAAGGGCTTATTGCTTTTATAAAACAATTATTCCATATGTAGCAAGGTTTCACAAAATAAAACAAGCCAAATAACATGCAATGATTTTAATAAGAACATCATTCTTCCGCCAAACAATGTAGTTCCTCAGCAAAGAGGTTGCCGAGCAACACACAGACAAACAATGGTTTATGCTTCTAGAGTAATTTACAACAGCTTTGAACACAGCTCAACCAATAAGAACCAAGGACCAGAACAATGCGTTTAATAATAATTAGCTTCTGTTCTGTTTTAGCCCCTAGTTTTCCACTAGTTCTTGCTCTGGTATTATGTTAGTTTCTTTGTTGTTGTGGTTTGCCATTTGCCCGCAGGTGGGATGCTGTGGTATGGTGAAGCCGCACTCCAAGAATTTGATCCTCCTCTGCCCATAACTCAGATGAAAGCTGAGAGTTGTTCTGGCACCTCAAAATGCTCCAGTGGTGCCTTGATGTGCATTGCACTTTAGTCTGTTGACACGCCACACAAGCTGAAACCCCAACATCCAACGTCCTTTTCAACCCATGCCTTACAAACCTGATGATAACTGCTTCAGTGAAGCTATCCACCGGAGGTGTGACAAACTGTGGAATCTGTCAAACACTGTATGGGTACCACTTAATAATTGCACTTTACTTTTGCTCATTACGGTAGAGCCAAGCAGCATTTACAGGCAGTTCATGTACGGCATAGTAGAGTCAGATGAGACAGCACGGTTGCTTGTGCTAAGGCAGGTTTAGCATCTTTAAATTATTTAATCATCTCCGCTGACCAGGTGATCTGTTTGTTCCTGCTGTTCCCATCGAGGGCCCTGTTCAAAAGTTGCATGAGTGCAGCTGCCTGTGAAATGAAGCAGTGGTAAAAATTTACAGGGAATAGGAAACTCTGTAATGGCATTGACTTTAGTATGCATGATCGCATTTGACTTTCAGATGGGCAGTTGTTGCATTGAGATTCTGGCAACCAAAATGTCATCCAAGTACACAAATAAAAAAATCAAGGCCTTGTAGAACTAAGTTCATCCTTTGTTGAAATGTTTGTGCCACATTTTCAAGGCCAAAAGGCATCCACAAGAAATCAAACAGGCCAAAAAGTCTTTGGGATGTTTTTTTTTTTTGTGATTTTGTGTCCTCACATAAGGTTCCCTTTAAAAAACGAAAAGTTTTTCCAGCCAGGCAGATAAAAAAATCCTGAAGGTGAAAGCAGGATTGCAAGACCAAGAGGTCACACTAAAGGCCCTGATTTACTTTAGATATTCTCAAACATTTGTAAATGCAGAGATATTCCAGTTTCAAAAAATGACTCATCCCTGTTCCTCCATCGTCAATTAAATGTTCTCCTTAGTTTTTGCTTGTAGAAGCTACAAGTGTGGACAAAAATGCCACTGCACAGGTAAGGGTAATCCATTATGGGTTATTAGTATAGTGTTGACTGCAGCATTAAATTTATATCTGCTCAGTGTTGCATCATGACCCTCTTCCTTGTTTAAACAGTGTTGCATATTGCAACCAATCACACATGAGTCTGTTGAGCTTATTGTATGAATGCAATGGCCAATCAGAGGCGTTCAGTCAGTGGTGTTTTGTTGTTGAGTGTGCGATCATGCTGGCCACATTCAACTCATGAGGTCTCTCATCATAAACAAGTGTGGATGTAAGTAAGTGATTCATTATTTAGTGTATAGAGAACTTAACTGATTATAAAGGTTTTTTTAAAAGGACAGACAGAAAAGACAGTAATCAGTCTGTTATTTAAAAAAGGAAGGGTTCTTTTCTTGCTTTCTCTGTGTCATTTATTCACTGTATGAATAACTGTTGAAGGTACAGGTAATTCATTACCTCATCTGTAAACACGATTCGAGAATTTATAAAGACAATGACACGTGGAAAATGACAAAAATGATGGCTTAAATGCCCAAAAATATGGGAAACGCTTAACAAAATACCAGTGATAGAACAGAACTACTAAACAGAATGAAACAAGAGAAGATAACTAAGTAACGTTAGTGTTTATTAATGGTTTTAGCCTTTATCAGTGAGGATTTTCTCAGTAAGTTGGTGATAGTGTTTATATATGATATATTGAAACATACAGAAACACATAGCACATGTCTTCAGGTCTCGTCTGGCCTGAAACAGACTCAACCATATGTGAAAGCTGAGAAAAGTGAACACCAACCACAGAAATCTGGAATATATTTGCTCTCCAAAAGACGGGCTGGTTGGTCTATATCTTTTACAAGATTTCATACAGACCTGGTTTAAAGAACATTAAAGTTGATACCTTATCTTGCCAACATGCTGCTCACACATTTGCACCCTAACCCATGACATCTCACTTTTGTATTGGTTACAAAAGATCTGTTGAAATGTTAAATGCTTTGTCTCAGAGAGAGTCTAGTCTGTTTTATAATAATGGACTGTAGATATTACTGAAGTAACCGCGCTTTTCACATACCCTTATGGATATGCAAACCTAAAATAAAATACTGTATTTTTAAATATATTTAAACATCCCTAATAGTAGATACATATAATACATACAAATATGTCTTGTAAGTGTTGTATGATTGAAAATACAATAAAAGAAATATTTTAAGAAAGAAATAACTCTTTTCCTCTGTCTTTTATATTACTCCTGTTTAGTCTTTTCATTATTTTTTAATGAAATTTACTAATCCAGATATTTAGTATCAATATTTCTATGTAAAGTTTAAGTCTCTATACATCTTTATCATTTAATCTAGCTCTATTTTTGTGTAATACAGTGACTAAAATACTTTAAAGATAAAACAAATGAAATGTCAGTTGAATGTCCCTTGTTTGTTCGTTTGAAACTTGATAGATACAAAGAAAAAGATTTAGTCCTTCATATAAGTGATTGTCCATGTGTCACATTGCTGAGGTTATTCGTTGTTATTTGGACTTGGGTGAGATATACTCGAATCTAAAGGCGTCATTTTGGGGAGGTGATCAAATACCTTCTAGTGTGTGACAGTTTTCTTTAGAGTGTCACAGCAGGTCAGCTTCTGATTCAACCAATGATGGGAATCAATAGATAATCATGGAAACAGTGACAGGATCTTTAATTTAGATAATCTGAGATGTTTTGTCTGTTCCTCCAACGTTTTGTCCAGGATGTCTGTTGCTGATCTGCTGGTTTGTGTATGTAAACCTGAACTCACTCATTCTTATATTTATACACACAAATGTCAAACTCCAGCTTGGTTTTGTTAACACTGTGGACATAAATGCAGCTGCACCTCAAGACAAAAAAACGAAAAGCGTTTACAGACCAGACTCTTCCTGTTCACACGTTATGCCTGGCGTGGATCCTCTGGATTCATTTAAGACTAACAGTGCTGTGTTGTCACTGTCTTCCACAGGACTCAGAGACACCTGATCCCAGACCGGATCGTTGTTTACTGAGGTTTTGGTTCTTATACCTCCATTTGCACAAGAGTTTGAACCCAATGTCAAGAGGAAAATCAATTTTGATAAATAAATCACTTTTGAAAGACATTTATTTTTCAAACAAAATGATTGGACAATACAAACGAAAAATCTTGTGTGATACTACAGCAAAATTGTATGCTTTCCAGACTAGCTTTAATGGAATTATTATAAAAAAAAGTTATTATTTAATAACAAAAATAAATAACTATTAGTATTTTATCATTTAAAGACTATGGGAGTCACGCCACAGCACTGCACTGGGACTTCACACAATCACCAGCTCATTAATGATGTCAATCAGGAGAGTTTAAAAGCCCAGCTCAGCACTACCAGGTTAGCTGAGCTCAAGGTAACACTGTATGCCTCACCTCATGTTGATTTGCTGGATTATTGTCATTGACTGCGATCTGTGAGTTTCAGTTTGGGCAGCGTTTACTGCTTTATAGGACTACGATCTCTTGCAAGATCATACGGAGGAAATACTTCACTGGAGCTTTTAACTTCACTTACCACGCTACTGCACTAGAGCACAGCGATTCTTCAGCGATCATCCTTCACTGCCTAAATGTGAGATACCTACCTGTGTATACTCACCTGCTATACTCACCTCAGAACACTGCATGCCAACCTTCTCCCAGCACGGCTCCACCTGCAACGGAAAGAACGAAACAGGATTGAGTTTGTTAAGATCGATTCCATACTTGCCTCTGAGAAGGATTGTCAAGTCCAGGAATATCGCTGTGGGGATCGCCCAGTTATCATCATTGCCTATTTCATAATATCACAGGACTGCCCTGATTAACTGCAAGCTTTAAATAAACTTTAGTCTCCTTCGTTCTGAGCATTACAATGGGTAATAGTCCTTAAATAGTCCTTTTTTTTAAAACAAGAAATATATAAATGTATATAAACAGGAAAAGGACACAAAAGTCCTAATGTGGTTCATGTTGCAATAATAAGTCAGATATTAATCATTAAATTGAGTGCAAGAGTATCTTTATCAATACCTTTCATCGATGTCAGTATAAATTAAAAAGAAAAAAAAAAGTTCTTGAGTGTCTATTACACTTACTATTGCTATTGCATTATTTCAAACAATGATTGTTGTAGATGATTATTTGTATTAGTGCCTCAGTGCATGCATTATCCATGATGACCTTCAATGTAAGCTTCTTACACAGTGACATACCATTACATTTACTTTCAGTACTATTCTGTGATCATGACACCTGGAAAATGTCCTTCTATACTATAGACAAACTTATGATCAGTGTGTTGAATTTATAACTTCCACACGCTCAGTGGTGGCAGCCTACAGTTCTGATTTAATTTTTTGCATATTCAAGTTTTTGATAACAATTGATGAGGACCAATGGCATTTTTGTATTTTCCTAAATTTTATGGAGTTGCTGAAGAGCCACAGATGATGCAAGCATGGCTGAAAAACACTTAGAGCGTATGTTATGTAACAACAGTTATGGTAACAAAAATCATTGCCATCGCGGTCATTGCCATCTTAGAATCACGTCACCATGCGTCACAATCGAAAATGAGCAAATAGAGAAATGGTTGATGAAGCGGCAATCCACCTGTCACTCAAGTTGCCACGCCCTTACTATTATAATACTATAATACTATTTAAATGGATCATATCTAAAAAAAATTCATCCCCTCACCAGTTGTCATAAAGAGCCAACCTCTGGTGGTTAGTCAATGAATTGCAGTTTTAGTCACTTCCGTGTTGGTTTTTACGAGAAGGACCGGGAGGTTGTTGCTTGGAATAAGCACACTTACCCAGCAGGGCTGTGCTACAATTAACTATTATTCATCATGTGACAGATTCATCAATTGCTTAAAGGTGAACTGTTTTCTTTTCCACCAGAATTGTTAGTGTTCTGGCGCTAGAGCCTGTTCTCCTACTGTCCTTGATCAGTTTTTGACCTGTTTTTTTGTTTTGTATTACCAGGAGTGATTCTAGCATACTGACAGCTCTCATGAGTTCACTCTCCTCAGTCCTTTTGCACAACAGGTCATTCTCTTGTGCAACGTTTTATATATTTACACATAAAGCTTTGCCTGCCTCCATTCGAGACCCCTTTCATGTGGAATAAATGCACAAAGCAGTTCTAGAAATGGTACTGATTCATGTTGGTGGAAAAGCAATCCCTTTGTAATCCCTTTGCTACCAGCAGCATCAAATGAAACTAAAAAAACAAAGATTGTTTCCTAAATGGGCTGAAGCATTTACACTCTTCAGGAAGTCAGTCAACCAAGGTCTTACTCATAGTTGAATCAGCATTTTAAGAATTAAAGGGTAAGTTAATTAGTAAAAAATACATGTGACATCGGTGGCACATAGACTTCAGTTTTGTGACGGTTGTGAGTACTTTTCCTTTGCACAAAGAAAACAAAAATAATACAATTTACTTAATCATTCTTCTCCCCTGAGTTAAGTCTTCTGCCATTTTAGAGAGTATCACAACTGCAGATTCTGTTAATGTGCGTGCTCTCACCTGGATGTAAACAAGGCTGATATGTCAAATCCGTTAAAGCGTGCATATGCATTGCATTGTGATACACTCCAAAATGGCGGAAGACGTAACTCAGGGGAGAAGAATACTTGAGTAAATGATGTTATTTTTGTTTTCTTTCCACAATAAAAAGTGTTCTCGTAGTGTCACAAAAATGTTGGGTCACTGATGTCACATGGGTTTGGAACGTTGTAAGGCTGGGTAATAAATGAAAGAGAGGCAAACTTTATCTTCAATGTTTTTGGAGGCGAGCACTAATTCACAATCAAATGCATACTGCAGCAGGTTTAAGTGTGCACATCATTAGCCCCATCTCCGGCTCTTCATGTGTTTAGTGAGGCAGCCTGTTGGCCTTTTAATATTTCCAGGATGCGGAGTGCACTGGGGCGCTCGGAGCAGCCGTGCCGCAGGCTGTTGTAAAAGCCGGTCAGCACGCATTCAAGTCTAATGGGATTTTAAGCATGACTCCCAGTGTGATGAATAGCGCACACCTGCACTGCTCACGAGAGTGACCCCGGCTCATAATCTGCAACATGAGAGCTCACCTGCCCCAGTCCAGATCACTAAAACAGTCCCAGCGCATCCATGCAACCTCCTCCCCCACTCAGCTCTGAAGTGTTTGTCTTGCTAATGTGGGACACCTCAGGGAGCGACGGCTTTAATGCGAGGAGGCCAGCCAATAGGACGCTGCTGGATTTGCAGTTGGATTGTTTTACAAACAGAATTCCTTTAATTAATCACTGTGTTTGAACAGCTGGGCCACTCAAGTCAAGCCGTAACGGGATCTCTACATGGAAGTGTGGATTAGACACAAATTTTGCAAAATATATTTGTCAGGCGCTGTGGGTGGAAGCCATCGAGGAGTATGCTCGGGGCCCAATCTGATCTCCGGGGCCTGGTCAGAGGCCAGAGAAGCACGTGGGGGCTCCACACATTATCCAGCTGCGCCTGGCGCTCTAAATACACAAGATTTGTGGACAAGTGGGAATATTATAAATTATTCTATGACAGGACTTTGTTCTCTCTGTCTCCTGCAAAGAGTCTCAAAGTAGTATCAGACAGTCACAATAATAGTTTATTAGTCAAATCACATGGTTTTTAAACAACATTGTGGTAGACATTGCAAGACATGTGCAAGACTGATGACAGATTTATTACAGGTATGCACACTTTATTTCACACTGTTGACAATAAACATCCACTTATTGAACGGCTTGGAGTAACCTGGGCAATTTTGTATATAACTCCGATTGGATTCATCTGAAAAAAGAAAGTCACATACACCTAGGATGCTTTAAGGGTGGGTAAACCACAGGTTAATTTTCATTTTTGGGTAGACTATCCTTTTAAGCCAGTCTTATCTGAGTAGAGGAAGCAGTATATGATGTCATGCTTTAGGGTTCAGAGTTCACCAAATGTTTTATTTTATGTGCAGTGTAAAAATCACTGCAATAACAAATAACATGCAAATGAAAGTCTAACGTGGCCACCCTATACAAATTTTAGTGAAATAAAGTATGGGATAATGTATAAAGTGCCCCTGTTATGGATTTTAAAAAAACTACTTTCATGCACTGCTTAAGTACAGTAAATGAAAGCATCCTGTAAAGTTTTAAATATGAAAGTGCACATGTATACAGTTATAGTCTCTCATCAGAAAGACTCAACTCGGAATCATTGAAATGAGTTGTTTTTAAAAGGAGTCAAAATTCAATTGAAATCAAAATTAAATATTAGCATATCGCCTTTCCACTTGTTGGTCTTTTTGAGTTGGTCTAAATGAAAATGTAAAATTTTTTTTTTCAATAGGAGGCGCTTCTGTACAGTTAAAAGCTCACAAACATTGCTTTAAATGAAATCGACCAATCACCGAAGGGGTTTGGACAAGAAGAATCGTTGAGTAAATCATTTGGGAGTCATTGAACATATAAGGTGAAAATAAAGGCATGTCAACCTGTTATTTGGGACTCCCAAAAACAAAATATTAATCTTTCATAACCCATAACAGGGGCACTTTAACACATTGCACATTATTTGAAAGGAATTAAAATGCCATGAAAATTAAGTAATTTCACTCATCACTCTTCTAGGTAACACTTTATTCTGATTGCAGCTTTGCAACTACATGTGAACTAGCAGTCATTAGAGTATTAGTAGACTGTCTGCTTAATATCTTCTAACACTTTATTTTGATGGGTTCACAACATACTGACCTTTAGAAACTTACTCTACTAACCCTAAAGCTACCCAAACAGTCTACTCTAAGAGTTAGTATACATGTAGTTGTGAATTAATGAGCATTAGTAGACATAGGGTTACAAAGTTACTTATAGTTAGTAGAATGTCTAAAGACGGCTATCAAAATAGTGGAGTGTAACCCCTTCTTTTTATGGTTTACTTTCTATAATATCTTGGGCAGCAAAAGCTTGGAGAGAGTCTTGCTGAACAAAGATAAACTGTCAACATGCTAAACAATGAGTTGAATATTAACTTGTCCAGTTTAATGGTCCACCAATCTGAAGGATAATCTACAAAGGGATTCCGATGTTCTGATGTTGTTAATTGCTTCAAGACACTAAAAAGTCTTCCGCCACCAGGTAACTACCATATACGTTCTGCAACTGTGTTTGAGGAAATATCTTTCCTCAGTAGGTGGCAATAGTCTGTATTTGTCATGCAAGTAGGGACAATGCAGCAGTTGCTTAACATTTTGAAAACGAATCATGTTGGTCTTTACTTTTCCTTATTCCAGATGTTCATGCTGTTATGAAAATATACAAGGATTGTAGCGCTCAGGTAAGATAAAGATGTAAAATTAGCCTTCTGTGTTGCCTTCTTGTCTTTGATTTTTCATTTGATTCATTGGATCTCTCTCATCCACTGTTCAATGGCAGCTCAATCCACCAACAGTGGTCTCACTAGTACAGTGTGGAACACTCTGCAAAAACTGGTCCAACAGATGACCAACGTTGGCCAATAGTCAACTGACAACTTGATGTGTCACAGCTTTAAGAATGCCTGTCAACTATACCAAGATTGCTTGCAATGCATTAGTCAAACATTTGTTTGTGATCGTGTAAGTCTTGGCTTAGTTTTTCTAAAAGCGTACAGTATTGTCATGACAGCATTAAATATAATCATATTTTACAATTTATTCTCATTCTTGGAATGATAAGTCTTCAAGAATCTTCCAAGTCCTTAAACAAACTTAAGATCAGTGGAACTGTGATATTTTTGGCTATAAATCCAAATGATGTGTTATTAGATTGCATGTGAGTTGGTGTGTGTGACTGTACGCACATGGGGTGGAGGGGTATTGGGGTTGAATGTGTTGTGTTTACATTGTCTTCCGTAGTACAGGGCAAGGGGTTATGTGTTTATATCTTTGTTTCCTCTCTGCGTCTGCTCACACAAAGCAGCTGTCAGTGCTAATGTGTTTTGGACAGCAGAGAGGAGTCAGAGTCTGTCCTGGGAACACAATGCGCTCCACATTCACTTCTGCTTCCAGTTATGTACTCGCAATCTAAACATGCATTGAAACATTTGTGTGCTTTTACAAATCATACAATTAGAGCTCTCTGTATCCTTTTTATTGTGTATTATGTTCTTTACGAGAAGTACAATAGTAAATGTACCATTAATTAGGATTAATAATATCTTATTATTAAAAATATACTAAAACTTCTTACCACAATAAGTATTAGTCTACCGCAGTAGTCTAGCTGTTGACATTTTTCAGTGTGTATTTTAGTGCAGTGTGTAGCTAATGGATGAGCCACTTCAGTCTGGAAGTGGTTTGGTCAGGGCTGTACAGTGTGTCAAGTCTAAACCTTGAATAAATATACTATAACACATGTGCAATACAGTTCTGCATGTGCATGAGTCTGTTTACACACCTGTTGTCCAACAAAGTGATAATTTATTTTAAATTCTCAATTATTTTTCCCCTATTAACCTATTAACTATTAATTAATAGCTTAAGTCAAGCGTTTGAAGTAACTTTTTTGTGATCAGACGTGGTTTCATATCGTCCAATGAGGCAGAAATCATATATACACTGCAAAAAATCCTTTCTAAGTCTAGATTTTTTGTCTTATTTCCAGCCAAAATATAAGGATTTTCTGGACATGAAGCAATTACGGTCTTGTTTTGAGAAAAAAAACAAGCTAAAATTCAATGAGTTTTTACTTGAAACAAGCAAAATGATCTTGCTTTCTGTTTAAAATAAGAATATTTTGCTTAACCCATTGGGAGATTATTTTGCTTGCTCTAAGCAAAAAGGTTCTTACTTTTAGCTTGTTTTTTCTAGACAAGACCGTATTTTTTTCTTTTTTGGAAAATTCTTCCTGATTTCAAATTTTTTTAATATTTTGGATGGAAATAAGACAAAAATCTAGTCTTAGAAAGCATACTTATAGTATATACAGTGATAAAGGCTATGTTGATTAGCATTGCATTATTAATATAATTTATCCGTATAAAAATGATTTTGATTGCTTGAAGAACACAGATGAACATATATTGTTGCAATCATATATTCCACGAGGTCACGCTTCCTCATTAATGAATAAAGCAAATTTGGCGTGCTGTCCAGAGAGGAAGCTGGGAGAATCGGCAGACTCTCCCCAGTCCCCCATAAATAAACCCAGAAATGGGTTTGGAAGGAAGAATGGAAGGAAGAATTTGATTGGCGATCGTAACGTGGATACCTTTGTAGCTTTGTAGCTTTGTCCATATTAAGGATTTCATGGGGTATCTTCAGTGCTATTATTACTCCTATGATGCATATGTGGAGTTTCTGCGCAAGAGCGCCCTCTGGCTTCCTGTAGGAATTAAAGTCTTAGAGTCTTAACATTACATGTGTGCTCAGTATTGCTCACAATATACTGTTTTAGGTAAAATAGGAAAGATATTGTTATTATTATTACTGTTGTTGTGACTGTCTCTTGGTGGATGCATAAGATTTCCTGATTAATGTCATTGATATCATGACATTGAAGTAATCCTCAGAAAATATTGTGATATATTTTTAAGCTCACATTAGAAATCCCTACCTTTAATGTTAGTAGCCATAGCTGTTGTTACTGTACAATCTCTGCAAAGCTGAAGTAAATGTTTCTGGTACAAAACAAGTTCATCACCTTGAGATGGAATGGGGCCCTTATTGAAATTGCACTTTTAAGTAGTCATTTACTAACATGCCTATTTTTAACATATTGGCTGTTTATGAGTGCTTATTCTTTCGGTATGACCATATTCTTCATCCTTGATCAATACCTGAACTGAAAATAACCTAAAATGTTTTATTATTTATTTACATATTTATATATAATAATGTAATTATGCTGAAGTAGTGCTAAAGTCCAACTAAAGATGTGCTTAAATGTATTTGATTGTGCTATTATTCCAAGAATACATGAGGTACAATGTAAATATCTTGCACTTAAAGTCCAATGTCAATCAAAGATCATACTTCAATCCTTATTAATAGTGATGCATTTTATGTTTAATATTAAGAAATGTGTATTGTACACAAGTAGTAGGCCTACTTCGAATAAAGTTCAGTTACAATTTTACGAGTAAGTCTTGAGTTAGTAAATATATTAATAGATTTTAACTATGCTTAGTATAGTGTAAATATATTACTCTTTTTTTTTTTACTAGGGCTACTATTAATAAGCAGCCAATTTTGAGTTTATTGAGGCATTGTTAACAATTTGTTTATTGAGAGACCTGGAAAATTAATATACAATGTGACTGTGATTTTTCAAGTCAAATACTCTACCCTCAGGTCTCTGTGATATTTTGGTGCTTACTGTGGATATGCCCCCTTTTTTGTTCACCTTAGTGACTCTAGTATTTTGTTGTAACTGTGTGTAATTTGCCAGGCTCAGTATTTGTAGCAGCTGAGAAGTGCGTGGTGTTGAATTAAAGGCTTCTCCAGAAGTGTTTGGTGACGTCTAAAGTATCCACAGGCCTGTCCCCTGTGCAGGATAGACTGGGTCCCTCTCCTGGCAATTGTGTTTTTCCCGCTCTCCGCTCCGTCTGCAGCGAGGGACAGGAAGCGGAAGATTTACTGTTAGGTCCTGACTTGCACAAATTCCTGGTGCTTTTTTTCTCCCCTCGGCCCCTTAGCCATACCACAGGCCCCTAAAACAACAGCCTGTCAGGTTGTGACAGCTGGCTTCAAAAAGCTCCTACTGCAGTCATATCACAAGGTTCCCAGGCGCAGTGATTGGTGCTGCGCACGTATATCCGAGGTGCTTTTGATTGATCGACTCAGTTGTTAAGTGAAAAAAGGCTTAGTTTTATCTTGTTTCTAGTAAAACTATATCTAAGATAGTAAAATTACATAAGATATTTATTATTAGCAGTATTCTGAATTTCTTAGAATTATCTGCCATTGGGAATAACAAGATTATTTTACTCGCCCAACTGGCACCTAATTGTACTTATTTTACATCATTTTGCTTATCTAGTAAATGCTGCTTGATTTAAGAATTCTAAGAATTCTATATTTTACTAAAAACAAGACAAAAATAGATAAGATAAGTCTTTTTGCAGTGAAAAATACTTTGTTAAAAATTCCACACAGATGTAACACAAAGACACAAGTTATGTCCAAGCACATAACTATCATGAGAGAGACTCGGAGAGGCGGTTGAATCCATTTGCTAGGTATTTAATGTAAAGACTCAGAATCACAACAGACAAGCAAGGTCGATAACGGCAGATATAATGACAGAGGCAGAGACAGAGACAAATCCAGTAACAGTGCAGTGGTCGAGCGATCAGCGAATAGAGTCCAGTAAATACAAAGGCAGAAGAAGAAGTCTCAAAACAGGCGAGGTCAGTAACAAGGAATCCAATACTAGAACAGACGATGGGAAATGCAGGGCAAAACACTGACAAAGGTAGGACAAGCCATACACAATGATGAGCGGGGAACACTGGGAATTGTGGGGGATTTATACAG
>JAUCNO010000279.1:700997-737621 GCA_032353835.1 Enteromius viviparus | reverse complement strand
TAGGCACATCGCTTCACCATTTTGCTTGCCAGAGGCCCGCAGCTTGACGGACCTTGTTTACTTGGTAACCGTTGCTATGATGTGTGATTGGACAATGGCCGTTTTGGGGCGGGGTTTTGCGAAAGGTCAATTACGAGATAAATTTTCATGAAAATTTTTTTTTTGCTGTTTTTCTGAACTAACCACTTAATTATCTCAGAATTACAATATAAATTTTCATGAAAAAAAATTTTTGCTTTGTTTTTCTGAATTAATGACTTAATTATCTCAGAATTACGAGATACATTTTTATTGAAAAATCATGAAAAAAAATCATGAAAATGTATCTCATAATTCTGAGATAATTAAGTCATTAATTCAGAAAAACAGAGCAAAAAAAAAATTTTCATGAAAATGTATCTCATAATTCTGAAATAATTAAGTTGTTAATTAAGAAAAACAGAGCAGATATTTTTTCCTCAGGTGAATGCAATACGCTTCCGTATAGTTCAACTCAAGTAAAAGAGACTTGTTTTTTCCCCATTTTTGGCCAAACCACTTGTATGTGTTGACCACTAGGAGGCACTGTGCAACTCAAATAAATTTGCTTACCGTGCAGCAGATATGCGCTATACCATTTTATGTACAAATTTTGTAGTAGATGTTGACAAAAGTCCTAAATTACAGGCAAATCAGTGCTCATTCAAGTAAGCAATGATTGCATGGTGTGACATTTTAAAAGACACAATCTGGGCATTGGCGTGAATTTCATTTAATAGTATTACAACTAATTTCTTAATGAGTCCGCATCAACTACATTAAAGAGAATCGCTTTATTTAAAGAGAATAAAATCCCTTAGTCACTGGAGATCAACAACTACTAATCCACAGAGCCGCAGCCATATACATGTACGTGTGTAGCGTAGAGAAAGCAGGCCAAACCACTGTGAGCAAGGGCTTTAACCCGGTGTGTTTTCCTTTAAATATGCGTTCATTTCATTTATGCTGTTTGCAATGCAGTGCTATTAAATGATCGCTTCTCGCGCACTGACAGATTTCACGTGCTCTTTGTGTTTGTCCTGAATGCACTTGCATTTTCAAATACTTTTATATGAAACTGACATACACACAGTCAAACGAAACATCTGATTTATCAAAAGAGATCTTAGTCTGAATGAAGCCTGTCTGTGATGTCATCAGTAATAATCCAACGCTGAGGGGAAAAAAACATAACTATTGTCTGCAAACATTTGGATAATCAAAGAACACTTATTTTAAATAAGTATATTTTTTAAGTAACCTACTTATATAATAAAAAATAAAGTACATTTTGCACAAAAAAATTGATTTAACATCTCTGTAAAAATGTATTGTATATTGAAAACTGATAACATGACACTAAGATTGACACCCTTACTTGTAAGATGGCAGTGCTGGCACAGATATTTCAAATAGAAACAGAAAGCATAAAAACTGCAATGTTTTCAAATCTTACACTTCTGCATTTTCAAACTCAGTCACATGATCCACAAGATGAGAAAACATGTCATATGGACTACAGTAATCATACAAAAGCAACTTTGGCTTTCAACAGCGCTTTAAGGATTCATCAGAATCTCTTCCTTTATGTTGATTGAAAGAAAATAGTACAAATTAAGCTACAGAATTTCAGAATTTCTTTTTCATGATCTGACCTTTTAAACAATAACATGCTCATCCTGAACGACCCGTGTGTAATTGTAGCATTTTCTCTTCAGCTTTGATAGTTTTATACTTTGATAACTTCTTTTCTAGGGAAAAGTCGAGGCAGAGCTCCACCTGCTGACGGGTGAGGAGGCCGAGAAGAGTCCTGCTGGTGAAGGACGCAATGAACCAGAGCCCTTGGAGAAACCCAAGTAAGACCACCCACTTTCACTAAAGTATAACTATTCCAGGTATTCCCTTGTTGAACTTAACATTTTAAATCACTTTTTAAAAATCTAATAAACATTTTATCACCCAAAAGTGCTGAATGGCTAATACCCTGCTTTAAATAAAATCCCCCCTGACATGATGCAACACATCCCTGAAAAGGAATAATACTCCACCTTACAGTAATGTGACCTTTCTAAAAAAAAATAATAAAAACTAAACCAAACTAGAATTTCATACCTTTAAAATTTCCAGATCCCATGTTCCTTCATCACAAAATCTCTGAAATTATCAGCCTGCTTAATAATCCTCATTTCACCATTGCCTCACCCACTATACAGAAACCTCGAGAAGGTGCTGCCGATTTTATTCATTTAAAGATGATCATTAGTAACTGGTAAGAGTCTGGGAAACATCAAGGCAATCAGAAGAATCAGTCAGATTTTGAGATTTATATCATTTGTGCTTTGTGAGTTAACTGAAGGCCGTAAGTATGATTATTAATAATGCTAATTTCTCGATTTTTATATCCACTGACGAGGTCAATAAAACAGATTTTTGAATCAGAATTATTGAATCATTTTACAGATGGTTTCACAGACATAACCCCTTATATTTGATGTCTCACACATCTGAACAAGCTAAATCAATCCCCAATTGGTGATGATTTTGCCAAAGTTGGCTCACTGCTGTGCCACAGATTTCACAAGTTTTTCTCTGTCCCACCAGCCGTCCTGACACTACCTTCCTGTGGTTCATCAGTCCGCTCAAAGCAATCCGCCATCTAATCTGCAACAACTACAAGTGGCTAATCATCAAAATTGTGGTGGTTCTGCTGATATTAGTGATGCTGGGCTTGTTTCTGTACAGTATGCCAGGCTACATGGTGAAAAAGCTTCTAGGGGCTTGAAAAGGCTGCGATGCTCAGCATCAATGCCGACTGAAGCGGTTGTTTTTGGAATGAGCCATTTGTCTGTTGGAGAAGTCATTTGCATACTTACTGTTCTTAATCTGTGTTAAAAACCATTACTGCTTGAACTGAATGATCATAAACGCACTAATAAATAGCAAAGCCCAGCTGACGATCATCAAACGCTGACAGCAGCAGTTCTTTTGGAAAATGCTAGTTTCATGTTTAAGTTACGTTTTTCTTCACTGAAGGATGTGTTGTTGTGTGCTTTGGATGCTACTAATAAATCAATAAAAGAAAACTGCATGCATTTTATTTCTTAACAGTTCATGAAAATCCTACACCTTCTGCACCAATCCTCTAAACCCAGCCTAAACGTCCTTTAATATTTCACAATAAACAGGCCCATTTAATAGCCATTGTAGGAGAAATTAAACTCGTGTTAAACCTCTAATGGAGAATAACGCGGTGTTGACTAACTTCACAAGTCACGAGCAGCATTGATGTGCACTATTACTTGCCAAAATTGCATGTCATCAATGAGACACATTTTTAATGTATGTTCCCGGTTTTTTAAAAGCTTGTTCAATGGTTTTGTCCCACCAGCCGCCCCGACATTACACTCCTGTGGTTCCTTAGCCCGCTAAAGGCAATCCGCCATCTCATCTGCAACCAGTACAAGTGGCTGGTCATCAAAATTGTGTTGGCGCTGCTGCTTCTTGCCATTGTGGCCCTGTTCCTCTACAGTATGCCTGGCTATATGGCCAAGAAACTCCTGGGGGTCTGAGAGAACACTAGATTCAATCAGAGCTTAATCTCTTCTGCAGTTAGTTTGAAATGCATGCGTTGAACATTGTTTGTATGTCTGCATTTGGCAAAATAAAGACATCAGTTGACAGTAACCCTAACATCCAGTCTTGTTTTTATTGTACGTATTTATTGTTTTCAGTTGTTCATTGTGATTTTAACTGAGTTAAACGTAACCATAACTCCCTTTAACTTTCTTTCAGCAATCGCTCTCAGGTTGGAGCACGGCTTTCCCAAAAAGGTTTAAATAAGGTTTTGTAACAAAGAAAACCAGTTTGAGACAACAAATGAATCAAAGCACATATTCCTGTAGTGTGTGCAAGTCCATTGTTATCTCCGTTACCATGAGGGATTTTTGCCTTTGTTTTTCTTGAATGTTTATCATTTATATTACGCCAGGTTTGGTTTGCATAGATGAATAAAGCTTAATCCAGCTCAGTACGGTTGTGGTTATTAAGAATGCCACAAGGTGTAGTAGCAATATATTGAATAAATGCAATTCTGCAGTAGTCAGAAAACCTGAAGAGATCACCTTGTTTTATTTATTAGTTCAAATGTGTCATTTTAAATAGTTTTTCCTGCTTTTACAAAGTATCTGTGAAATAGTAGTTGATTAATTGTAAAATGACTCAGTTATTAAAATGACTGTGGCAAGACTGTCGCTCATTTCTTTACAGTGTCGTGCATTTGGTACTTTAGCATTTAACCAATTTGCTGGGGGGGAATCCATTTTTATGCCTTGGTTTGCACTCGCCCTAAAGACAGGCGTAACATTTTCTGTCATGTACTACTACGAGGCTTGTAGCTCTAGCGCTCCCTATGCGCTAAAAAAACATTCGGCACTGTTGTCGTCTTAAACTGGCCCATGTGTTTGACAGATTCAGGTCAATTACACTACATAATTGTCTTATAACTGATCTTGCTAACCCTTATGAGCTAAAAGGCAAACACCTTTGAGTAGAAACTTCAAAAACATACCTTTGCTAACATGGAGATGAAGGATGATGAAAACAGTACAAATAGCTATTTTATAGAAATTAAACATTTACGAGTGAAAATTGTTTAAGTGTGAACTTTTTTATTAGCGTAGAACAGCTCAGTTTGTACAAGCTTGCTACTCCCAGCAGCTCATGAAACGCTTCCAGACGACAAGATCACGACAGTGAACGGGTTTTAAGATAGAATTCAAAACCTTTATTACAAAAATAAGTTACACTCACCTCATTTTACAGTATAAAACAATTTATTTGCTGGAATGCAAAAACGTTGTTGGCCACCAACAATAGTTTAAAACTGCTCACACATCTTTTCAAAAGGTTGCAATGTTACAGCTTTATCGAGAGGGAGTTAACTGTGTACAAAACCGGTTGAATGGTTCGGTCACCTGCTTGCTATATATGGAATATAAACTGAAGCTGCAGTGTCCTTTTTCCCACAAAACCCAGTTCATCTCTTGCCCGCGCATGAACGCAAGCTCGGCGAGCGCAAATATCAACCGCTCGCTCACCTACAGTCATGATTGATTAGAAAACCCACATAATTCATAGCTCCAGCGCTGGCAGAAAAAAGGACACTGCAGGGCTTAGCAAATGCAGCTGATGCATTTGTGATGTTTAAGCCAATACAAAAGTAACATTTTATTCCAAACTATCATACAATCATACACCCAGTAACTACATAATCTGAAGAAGCGAGGCAGCTAATTCAGTTGAAAGGAGGATAAAAGCAGGGCTTGTTCCAGCTCATCATATGAGATTCGTTTGCATGCCCAGTTTTACTGTTTGCAATGTCAGAGCAGCAGCGGATTGACTATATTACATTAAGAATATCTGCTGCCCTTGTGCATATTTCATGAGAAACAAGCCCTGCTCCTATGCTTCGACGTGTCCCTATTTACAGTACAGGCAGGGTAGTTGAATCCTCTCTACTGAGGTAGTTAACCGACCCTTAAAAAGACAAGTTCTGAAAAGAACCACGTTCCTGGAATGCCTGACTTGTCCACGCAAGGCGGTTACACCAAAAACCCGCAGATGTTCTCTAGCCGAATCCAAGCGCTTTAGGTTAACATGGACATTCCCACAACAAAGAGTGTAGTTAGCACAGAAATATACATCAGCATCAAGCTCCTCGGAGCCACTTCAAACGCAGGAGTAAAAAATAAAAAGGAGGGGGAAGTGCAAAACACATCTGACGTAAGGGGATCCTTGAGAGTCTGAACTTCAGTTCCAGAATGTGGAGAGTTTAGACTATATAACTGGGGGGGTTGGCTTATTTAGACAGGCTCCGAATGGGGGGAAATGTCCGGGGTTTAGACTTGAGAACTCTTAGGGTTTGTCGGGGGTGGCAGTATAGGAGATATGCTTCGATACAGGCTGGAATATCATTGGGTCTTTGTGTTTGCTTTAACCTTATGAACACTGGTAGCATCCGGTGTAACCCCATACAACAAGTCAGTCTTCATACTACCTGGTCAGGACCAGCCTCGACCCCCTTTCCCTGGTAAAACAAAAAACACGCATGCTTTATTCACACAAACACAAGCGGCAGTACAGAATCAGGTTCATGCAAGACCTTCACAACAAAAGCGCAGGAGATGGTGGAAACCCAGTTAACGTGAGAATGCTTTCAAATAAACATGGAGCATGAGCGTGTCCGGGCACAGGACTGATTTTGCTGAAGTGCACCTGTTGCTTTCACCAATTCAATCCTTACATTTAAAACATTACGGCGAGGGCTGGGACAGAATATTTACAAGAGTGCCCATGAAGTGTCCTAGCGAGAGTCAATCTTTAGACTAGTTTTAGGATTATGATGAAACGGATCTATTTTGAACAAAAAAAAGCTTCATAACTTCACTTTAGTGACGTGTAATGCATCCAAAGTGAGCATCTTCACAAGATATTAAAGTAGGTTTGACTAGAATGTACTTGTGTGTAAATCCATTTTTTCATATATTTATTTTGGTTTATTTGGGGATTGCAATTGCTAAAATGTTTGTTTGGGTTAGGGAAAGGCATTTCCAAGCAATCTCTAGTCCTGCACCGTTGGTTTTGTTTTTTTATTTTAAGTTTTAATTTTGAAAAATCTAAACACCAAAAACAAATCAACCACTAATCATTATTTAACACCCAAAAACTGACTTGTATATAAACATTTAAATTGTACTCCCCTTTCCACAAAAAAATACGATTTCACTCTCTGTTGTTTTTGTTGAAACATTTAAAACGGGGGCTTGAGAAAAAAAAAAAAAAAAAAAACTAGAAGATGTCGGTTCATCAAAATGAAGGTTGATAAATTACAAATCTTGATTTTCAACGCTCTGTAAAAACAGACATGTTTACCTTTTGTAGTTTATCCATGTTTTGTGAATGAAAGAGACACGGATACGCTCAAAACGGACAAGCGCTTCTTAAACGTCAATGATTTCGTTCTCTAAAATGGCTCGTGAAAATTAATTATGGTGCGTCACCAGCAAATACTCAGATATAACACCTGAATAATACAGCTGTTTAAGCTATATCGCTCAGACCGAAGCGCAGCTTGTGCTACACAGGCGAGTACTTCTTGATGAAGACACTTTGCATATGCAGAAGTCAAAAATAAATCAGTGTACATAAGTGCCGTGAATTTCCAGGAATGAAAGAGCAGAAAGTGCAAACCTTTGGTCCGTTTCGTCCACAAGGTGCCTTGCATATGTAAGCAATATGAAAAGGAGGGGAAGGAAAAAACAAACGCCAAAACATGTATTTTGATCACTACGTCCTTAGTCAAATTTGACTTAAAATGAGTGCACGGCTAGCCTAGAGCGCCTCAAAACCTCCTGCCAACACTCCAGGAGTGCTCCACCCACACATCACGTACCACTCGACATCTCTGCTGGACGCCTCCTCTGGACCCCCGCCCGCCTCGGCTGGACCCCAGACCTGCGCGCTGAGAGAAACCGGCCCGGCCCCTGCTGCCGGTGGAGCCGCGGCCCCTGGACAGTGTAGGGCCCCGGGCTCCTCTGCTGCCTCTTCCTCTGACGTGAGCTTGAAAGTCATCGTAGCCGTAGTAGGGGTCGTCGTAACCGCCTCTGTAGTTGTGATAGTCATAGCCGTAGTAATCGTAATAATCTTCGTAGCTGTAATAGTCGTGGGGATATGAATAACCTCTAGCTCCTCGTCCTCTCGCTCTCGTCGGGGGATGCATGTGTGGCGGCCCGTAGTAATAATACTCATCATACCTGAAACACATGAACATGTTTACAATCATTCATGAGTCTGGATGGGTCACACCCCAAAGCTGAAAAAGACTCAAGAATCGGGCTTGTAAAGTTGGAAAAGTGGGGAGGACAACAGAAGACGTACACACTACATGTGAGCCTGGAGCACAAAACCAGGCATGAGGGATTTATATAATCGCTTACAAGCTGAATAAATAAACTTTCCATTGATGCAGGGTTTGTTAGGATAGGACAATATTTGGCCGAGATACAACTATTGTAACATTTGGAATCTGAGGGTGCAAAAAAAATCTGAATATTGCCTTTAATATCGTCCAAATTAGAGGAACATTTCACATTTTTGAGAATATGCTCATTTTCCAAATCTCCTAGAGATAAACAGGTGAGTTTTACCGCTTCTTGCATCCATTCAGCCCATCTCCAGGTCTGATGGCAGCACTTTCAGCTGTAGCTTAGCATACATCATTGAATCGGATTAGACCGTTAGCATCACGCAAAAAAAACAACCAAAGAGTTTTGATATTTTTCCCGTTTAAAACTTGACTCGTCTGTAGTTACATCGTGTACGAAGACCAAAGGAAAATGAGAAGTTGTGATTCTCTGAGCCAGGGTTCCTCAAATCTTACCCTGAAGGTCTGATGCACTGCAGAGTTTGGATCTAACGCTAATCAAACACACCTGAGCATGTTAATCAGTGATCATTAGAAAACACAGGAGGGTGAGTTTGATCAGGTTTGGAGCTAAACTCCGCAGTGCATCGGACCTCCGGGGTAAGATTTGAGGAGCCCTGCTCTAGGCCGATATGTGCTCTCATTCCGGCGTAATAATCAAGCAACTTTGCTGCCGTACCATGGCTACAGCAGGCGTAATGATATTACACCGAGCCTAAAACTGGTAGGGACCATTTTTAGGCACTGCGTAATATTATGTATAAATTGTGTATAAATTATCATATGCATGTCTCTTATGTTTTTATGATTTTAAATATTTATAGTAGGAAATTTCTGAAATATCTTCAAGGAAAATTATATTTATATCCTAATGATTTTCTAGCTACATGTAGGAGTAATGATTATTGAGAGAATAATCTGGGGTCACTTCGCTATATTTGATCCGTCGAGACTTTTTTTGGCTTATATAGTCTACTATAGCGAGAATGTGGAGCAAAAACGACTCATAATTTATTCTAAAATGCAAACATATGTAATTTGGTGCAGATGCTGATATGTACACGACAGACTTCTAATGCCTGTAATGTAAATCAATGACATCATTTAACAGTACAACACAGGGGTCAGTAATCTTTTGGGTAGGAAGTGATAGTTGTCATTTTTTGCAAATGCCTGCCCTAAACGCTATATTGCTCAGCAAGTAACTGAACTCAGCTTCATTGTTTACAGAGAAAAACACAAGACAGGGATAAATCACACACAGGCACGATTCACCTCTCGCTCTCAAAATAGCCATATTTGAGAAATATAACAGTTGACTAATATTAAATGACTTGCTATATTCATTTTAGCTGGTTAAATGTTTCCCTATTGCCACGTGTCTGTGATTATCCCTCATATGGTAGCAGACCCCTGGTATAGCAGATACTTACATAAAATTAAAATATACGTAATAGTGCATTAGATCTTCATAGCAATGTTGTGCTATAAATATATATATATATATATGTGTGTGTGTGTTTGTGTGTGGAGTTAGTTGTGTACAAGCTCATAAATTGCCTTACATTTGAGTTTTAGCAGCTTGTCTCTGGGCCTTTCGCTCTTTCCTCTTCTGATCAGGCGGCTTTGCAAAGACGATTTCAATTTCTTCCCCTTCCAAATCCTTCCCATGCATTTCAGCTAGAGCCTGCAGACAAAAATAAAACACTGGTTAAAAATCTGTGCAAAAATTACCAGCAACCTCCCCATTGATGCAGAAAGAGAGATAATTACCTTAACAGCACTCTCTCGCTCTTCAAAGTGGATGAAGGCGTAGTCTTTAAGCTTTTTAACCCTTTCTAGTTTGCCAAACTGACAGAACGTCTTCTCCAGGAGCTCTTCAGTCACTGTGCTGGCCAGGTTTCTTACAAAGAGGACTTTGACCTACACAATACATGCAAAATAATCATTTCAGTATAAACTAGTATTAAATCTCATATAGCTCACAGGAAACCATTTTGCATAAGGACAGACATTTTTAAATGCTTCCACAATTTTCATTTGCATAACAAACAAAAACCCTTTCACTTTTTAATTTAAATTTAAACTCCTTCTCATTGCTTTAAGATTTTGTAGATCTCACAACTTCACAGATCATCAACCTTAAGTTGCTTGACTAATATCATCCCTACATTTCTTCTCTAATTACTAGAACACTAAATTTGTACATTTACAAAGTCAAATATTTATTTTACAGTGTGCACAGAAAAGAGATCCTCTCTCGAGACATTTGAGCCTGAAATCCAGTGTAATTATCAGATTTAAAGATATAAAAAGACAAAGCCATTTGTTGTGTTTCTCTGAATTAAAGAATGCTCTGCATGCGTTACATTACACACCCCTGCAAGTGAACAAACACTTTTAGGACATGCCTAGTTCACAATCATGTTTTCTAAACAAGTATACTGAGACACGTTATCACAGAATAAAATAAAAAAACAACTTACTATGAGAAACTTCACAAGTATGTGTCAACCTAACCCTAAACCTACCCTGACGGTTAGTGCACATGAATGAGAATTAGTTGACATGTAGTTACAAAGTTACTTATAGTTAGTAGAGTGCACTATCAAAATAAAGCGTTAGCTAAAATTACTCATCGATGTACACAAACCTTATCAGCACCCACACCTAATCTATTGTTGAAACCACATACCTTAGCCATGACTTCTGGGTCGGGGTCTTCTATGGGATCAGCCCATTCTACAGTCACCACGTTCCCCCAAACCTTCACTTTCCCGCTCATTAATCTACGCCGGGCCTGGGCTGCCGTTTTATGATCCTCGTACTGTAAGAAGCAAAAGCCACGATTCTTCTTCTTGTCATCAGGCTGATGATATAAGATGACGTCGTTCAAGCCCTCTGTTGAGATTCAGGACAGGAAATTATTTCAGAAATCCATCACTAGTCAGAAAACACTGACACATCCACTGCAGACATGCAGTTCTTCAGAATAAGGTTTAGTAACAAAATGCAGAGAAATCATTGGTGCAGATGTAGACAAATAATAATGTTTGCAGTTACTGAATGACAAATGTAAAGCAAAACAAATTAATTTTTACGCACTAAAATAATGTACAAAGAATTTGTAAGTGTTTTTATAGAGTAATTTTAAATCCATTTATATTTCCTTTACACAAACGTTTTTAAATATTGTTAAGAAAACAAGCAGAAAGCTAAAACAGAGACAGGTTGGTCTGTGCATGTATACATGAACAATATAAAGTACGCTTTATCTTCGCACAAATTTTAATTAAACAACTTAAACATATTAACACACAAAGTTATGATGAACGTACGATTTAAACTGGTGTCAGTCCACCCCTGATGCATTCACATACATGATTAGCTCAACAGTTAACACCAACACTTACCAGTAACTTTGGCAAACTCCTCCACGATCTGCTCCTTAGTTTTGCTCTTGGGGATGGACCCCACAAACAGACGATTGTTGGCAACAGAGATGCACACGCCGATGTGTTTCCCAGGGCGAATTTCATTGTTATTACACTGCAGGAAAGACTACAATCAGAACCCAACAGACCACCGCTGGACAGAAACACGCAGGCGGTCACTCACGAGTTTGACGGCTTGCTGAGCAGCCTCTTTAGTGCAGAAGGTGATGAAGGCGTATCCTCGGTTCAAGCCGCTGAGCGGGTCCATCATCAGACGCAGATCCCAGATGGGTCCAGCCTTCTCAAACAGAGGAACTAGCTCATCCTCAAAGAGATCTCTTGGGATCTTTCCCACAAAAATCTATGAGAGTTTGAGAAAACAAGATCGGACACAGTATACAGACTGATGTGCAGAAAAACCTCTACAAAATAAACAGTGAACCGTCTTTCCTAGAAATTAGGGGTCTGTGATTTTAGTAAAAAATATCTATTTCACTGCTGTCTGGGAGTGTTGTCTTTTTAGTTTCACTATATTTTAAGATGTCCTTGTTACAGTGTAATTAAGTAACATTAATATAACAACATATACTTACTACAGAGTTATGGGTAGGATGTGTTTTAGAGTGTGTTATGCGTTTTGCAATAAGGACCATGTGAAATAAATGTGTTACCAATTTTTTATTTTTACAGTCCACTTTAGACATTCTACTGACAGTAAATAGCTTCTGAACTACATGTCAACTAGCATTCATGATGGGGCCACAACATTCGCAAATTAATGAGAATTAGTTGACGTGTCATTGCAAAGATATTTAGTTAGTAGGATGTCTAAAGTGTCCACCTTGTATTGATTTCAGGGACATTTTTGCTTTAGGAATGGCAATATTTAACCTTATTAAATGTATGCCTCATGTTTTGTGTAAAACTCTTACATTTAACCGTATGATTAGAATAATAAGACACTATAGGAGAACACAATCCAATTAAATCACAATCAATTCTGCATTGCACAGGAAGCACAGAAGCTGCATTTAGATATATTTATATTAGAATTAAACCTGGAATCAGAATTCTATGACACTTGTTTGTTAAAAAAGTAGGATTGAATGAGATTATAGAAATTTTGGTGGTGGTTTTTCTCTTCATAAAAATGCTCATTCATTAAAGAGCTGAATACTGTTTACAGAAACCTTTCACATTTATAGAGTATAACTGTTAGGAGTGTACGCCTACTTCAGCAATTAAATCACTAGTTAAAACACTATGCAAATTCAGTTTCTCTTCCTGCAGTAGGCAATAATGAAATGTTGTGCCAATCACCTGAATCTCACAAGGGCACTGTGAACATGACATCAATATGTCAAGTGCGATACTTTTATTATGTAGCAGTCTAATTTAGGATTTTATGCAAGCTCCAGTTGACTGTTTTACTGAACTGATTCATGTGTCTGATGACATGCAATGCAGTTCCGACAAACCCCACATCAGTCCCTGGACTACAGCACTAACCTCTGTGCCGACGGTGGGCTGAACTCCAGCGTGGGTCGACCCCGGAGGAGGACCGCCATACTTGCGCTGGCCTGTCGTCACATCAAGCGTATAGCCAGTTCTCTCCAGCAAAGCCTGTCAAGTACAAAACAAAAACATTTGACTGCCAGACAGTTACTGGATCATTAGAAAAGATATATAGAATGAACGATAGATAGACCGGTGGATATATCAAAATTTAGGAACAGAAAAACAAATGTCTTGGTGGCTGCAAAGACTTGCTTTGATTTTGGCCTCATCTGGTCCTTTAGTGGAGTCTGACACTTTGGTCCCCTGTTTCTCCCTCTGCCTGTACGTCTTCATCACTCCACACAGGAAGGCACTTTTATTCTGTTTAAAACATCAATGGGTGAGCAAGCGTCCATGTAAATACACACCAGGACTCAACAAGCAGAACTGTCAAATAGCTTCTAGAAAGAAAATCATGTATTTTAAGCTGCCATAATACAGAGTAATTACCTAATTAGTTACTTAGTGCATGAAATAAAATGTACTTATGTAATTAAGTTATGGTAAGAGCCTGTAGTAATGATGTAGATGTAACAGACAGCTGCTGTCACACATTAAACAGACACTTAAGTCTAATCTTGACACTATGTGTACTTGAGTTTATAATTATGCTGTATTAAGTCCGAAACACATGTGTAACAATCGTTTGGTTACATAAGTATCTGTGTAACAGACTCAAACGTGTAACAGTAGTTATATCTGCATCATTACAAACGGTTTCATAACTTAGTTACATGTTAAGTACATTTTTATGTAAATACAATGACTCCGACTGAGTACTTACAAGGTAATTACTCTGTATTACGGACACCTTAAAATAAAGTGTTACCAAAAAAACTAATTGCAATCAGTCTATTTCTCATTTGAGTCCATGCTCCAAGCTAAGTAGTGATTTACAGATCTCAATTAAAGAGACCTTATAAAATAAAATAACAGTAACAGTACTGTCAGGCATCTAAATGAAGGAAATAAAACAAATGTTTATATATTAAACAATTAACATAGAAAATGTAGTATTAATATACAAATGTATACACACGTAAATATATACTGCATGTTTGTTATGTAAGCAAAAACTTTTATTTTGGATTATTCTGGTTTGCTGTTGTAGCTCAGGTCTTCTCAAACATACCTGAACATGCGACAGGTCGCTGTCTTTAAACTGCAGCAGAACCTGCAGCGCACCCTCCTCGTTGAACTCTTTCAGAGCTTCGATCGCTCGATCATCGAGATCGCTGTGAGACACGAGTCCTGCACAAAAACACTTCCTTAACACACTTCAAACTGTCAATACACTCACCTCCACTGGACACGATATTAAAGTCCTGATGAAAGACGTGATCTGCACTAATGCAACTGATGTCATGTGTAATTTGACACAGTAGAGCAGAGCCATTGACTGCATCTCATGGACTCGCAGCGCTTTATAAGCGTTAATCATCTAATCACGAGCAGCTGCTGTCATTGTTCCTGCATGTGCTCATTTGCCAGCATGCTTCCTCTGACTCCAGACAAGGAGAACTTGTGTTAGCGGTCTGATTTGTTCTTCAGGTTGGGATCAGGCTCAACATGCACAGCTAAACTACTTAAACCAACACTGGCTCCTTCAATCCTGTATGACACGTAGTGAGTGTTTACGAATAACAGCCATTCCTGGCAGGACTAAACACTGGCTTTAATGCACCGTTTGCATGAGATTCATAAAGGGATGGCTTTGAGTTCCACAGTACGGAAGAAAAAAATACTGTTCAGTTACCCACATTCTTCAAAACATCATCTTTCGTCCTCAGCAAACTAGATGCTTTCATGCAGGTTTGGAGTGAAACGAGGGTGGGTATTGGACAATGAAAATTTTGGGATCAAGTATCCCTTTAACAGTTAGAAAACCCAAAATACAGATGTATTAGTGCCAGTAATAAAGTCAAATAAAAAAATAACCAAACACAAAGAAGATTTACTGTAGCTTAAACATTTGGTGCTAGTAATGCCAAGGCCATGGGTACAATTCAGAGGGGAAAATATACAAGTCACTTCATCTAGCAATCACATAGCTGTGAAATATCTGGCTATAGCTTGTTTACTGGCTCCACAGAGCACTCCTTTAAAGGGTTTTAAAGTGGAAAATCCTCTTTAGATCCTTAACATGTTCTTTAAACACACATTTGCCGGTGTTCTATAAATTCATCCTACCCGTGAATCTGTCCTACTTACGCTCACTGCGCATGCGCACCTCAATATTGCATTCATATTTACTATATTTGCATTAACAGTAAGGGTAGGTTTAGGGTTGTTTGAGGTGTAGATATTAATAAAACATAATTTAACAGGTAGCATTTTCTGATATCAAATTGTGCTACCCATATTTTTCATAGGAGGTAGCAAAATCTGATAAGGTAGGATAAATCGTTAGAACACCGGCTCTTGACTGAACGGTCCGTTGGGGAACCAAAAATGATTCCTCCCTTTCCGTTTCAAGCATCACTGCAGACCCCCCCCATTCGGAGAGCTTTGTCTTCATCGTCTCACCTGCTATGTAAATCTCATCAAGTTTGACTGCAACTTTTCTAGGTAAGCCGGCGTCTAGTAGCGTCTGGAAGTGCTCTGAATGAGTAACTGCCACTGAAGACTCCACTGGTTCATCCGTACCATTTCCATTTATATGCTCCGTGGCCATGTCTCCGGGACCTGTGCAGATGTAAGGGGCCAAATTAATCCAAAAGCAGTCTTCATCACCACAGCCGTACAGAGACACAGAAACACTGCAGGACTAACTTACTGCAAGCGGTGTTTAATGATTACAAATAGTATTCATAATTATGCATGCAGTATTTATTAGAAGACAGATAATCTGTAATCAAGGGAATAGTAATTTATTATGCTGTTTTATGCTTTTTAAATAACAGCCATTCTTGATGAGAAAGATTTAATTAAACATATCCTGAAACAAAAACGTTTGCTTTAAAAGACCCCCGGAGGATTCAACATTGCATAAACATTGTTTATTACTTTAAATATGAAAATTAAAAAAATGAATTAAAAAAAAAAAAAATTTTGCAGCCTGTTGATCATATAGTAATCAGGCAAGTCAAAATTGTAGAAATTAATTATTGTATGCATGTGTGATTCTTACACATCAAAGCAAGATTTATGTGCATAAGTGGCAAAAATATGAAGTCAAGTTAAGATTACTCTGTTACTTCATCTCTCACTATCCAGAGACAACTGTAAGACATTCTTAGTGGCACTTTTAAAATATTGTGGTTTGTTTGAATATCACAGCCAGCCTGACAAAGAGCCAATCACTGCTTTGGGGGAGGGACAACCCAATGACCAATGGCAGATAACAGATGCTTGATAACAGCCATTTCTGCAATTTTGCCTGCTGATGCCACAGCACTTACAACATCCACAATAAAACTATTTCATACTGTACACTTTTAAATCTGCTGCTGAAAACAATCCAACAGAAAACTTGATGCCCAGACTGAATCAAGCCCACGCGCTGAATTACTCTGACTGACAATAGCGGTTCGTTTCTGCAGCTTTCATGAAAATGGTGCAGAGATGGTCCCAAATAACTGGCACCAATATATCACCCTAGCTCAAAGCCCCTCAATATGGCCAAAAAAGCATTTACATTTAGTCATTTTATCCACAGAAACTTACAAATAATGGGAATAGAAGCAATCAAATCGACAAAAGAGCAATAGTCAAATCAAGCATGTGCTATGACAAGCCTGTTCGCCAATCCAAGTACACATAGCTAAACTGATATCAGTTTATAAATATATATTAGTTCAGACACCTTCAACGTTTAGTTTATAAAATGGTAACAAGATGACAAGAATTCCCAGAACAAATTTATCTTGATAATATCATAACTTTAATAGAAAGGTAGCTAGTTTTAGATCATTACCAAGCAATGACTCATTTTGTTCAGTCTGTGGTCCAGAAACAATTAAGCAAAACATGCTTGGGTCCAAGTGTCTGAATAATAGTTCCCCAATAACCTTTATTGGCAGTCCGCTGTATTAAGCATCTTTGGGTAAAATGTGTCGGTGTACTTTATTTTGCTATCCTTCCTTCTACCAATAAATGAAAGGGTCCTGTCCAATCGTAAATAATAAATCAGGCTGGCTCTGAATAATCGTTGGTTTGACTGTGTACACACACAACAAGTAGACAGAATAGAGAAAGCTAGCTTTTTTAACTATAAAACAAAAACAAAGGTTAACTAAAATATAATTAGGATAGAGTGCTAGAGTTAGAGGATCAGATAAAGTACTTGTTATTAATAGGGGGAAATTGTGTCGCATGTAGTGACGCTGAATTATCCACAATCATACAGAAACTATAACGTTATTATAGACTAACATTAATTATATCGCTAAGGCAGTTGTGTAGACACCAGCACTCTCGTCTGATCGACATGATCGTGTTAGTAAATATGGCATTTTTTATCGTATTCATAGCGTTTCAGTCTATGATTATCATTAGCACAATCGTGACTGTATGAAGACAATAGCATCGTGTCCTATATCTGTCGCGCACTTCATCACTCAGACTCCACGTGTTCCGCCGGGGAATGATTCCCGCTTCAGAGCATGTGTCTACACACAAAACGGCCATTTCTGCCTCAAAACCAGACATTCACAAACCCCCGACACATTCACGCTTGACAACTCATCACTTTATCAAACAAAGTCATCGACCCCGTTTACTTACAGAACGTGCGATATATTTAACCAGCCTATTCCTCGACAAATGTTTACATCCCGCTCCGAACAGCAGCCGGTGTGGATAAACGGATTCTTCTCACCGGGCTGTGTCTCTTTGTTGTGTCAGATGCTGAATGACAAGGGCACACTCACTAGGCCACAACACATGAGCTACGTGGACAGTCTAGCGCTCTAATAAAGCCCGTCTCTCGGGAGTCTTTTAGAGAAACTTCACACGGTATCTGCTTTACAAACAACAAACGAACACTTCGCGCTACAACTTTAGTCATGGTTGGCCATGTTAAGTTTGTTTGTTTGACAACGTGTGTGTGTGTGTGTGTGTGTGTTAGGGGAGGAGGGGGCGACATCGTGTTTGATCCGCCAGCAAACAACAACCACATCATGACTTTACCACACTACTCCAACAGTGTTCGTGAACGGAAAGCTAACTACAGTCCGTGAATTCCGCCTGAATGTGTGAGAATGTGTGACCCGCGCGCGTGCCGCCACAGAAGCCGGTGCGATCCCTCTCTAACGTTACACAACACAACCGAACACAACCGACTCCGCGCGCGGGAAATCTCAACAGAACGTGCTCATACCTGTCAGTTAATATCTTGGATTATGTTGGGATAAATCCAGAGGGAAATGTACTGAAAGAGAATAAAGTGGCCAAATCCTGCCGTGTCTGCTACCTCACTCTTTTCAATAGGTCTGATGCAAAATGGCGGCGAAACTCATGCCGCGGGAGTTTTTTTTTCCGCTTCCGGTTGCACGGGGTTTCTCACACAGCCATTGGAGGGCTCACATTACACCGGCGGCGCGAGGAATGGAGATCTGTCTCGCTACGTACTAGCTATTGCTCGGTATGCTGTTCACTGCGTACTACTTCCACACATTTTGACATTTGTTATTGTTACAATGGGGTTTTTTTTATAAGGAGTGTACCAAATAGCGTACTTGTGCACTATTCTATGACGTTTTGTTGTAAAGTTTGAGTATGCTAGTGTATTTGCACACTGAAAATTTCAAATAGAATTACAGCTGCAAGCAGCAATGAGTGCAAGGGCCACCCCGTGGCATCAGGGACACGGGGCCCAGGGGACAGTAACCCACTGACTGGTTTTAAGGTACACAGCAATTAGGGTTCATCCAAATCATCAAGACACAAACACCCAGAACATATAAATAAAAGTTTGGAAAATCTTTACAATAACATTAACTATATTAAATATCTATGATTATATAGCATTTATTATTATTTTGATCTTACACTTTATTAAACATCTTATCTGTTAGCTTTAGTTAATGCATTGCGAATAAACATGAACAGTTTGATTAACTAACATCAACAAGCATTAAGAAATGCTGTGAAAATATATTGATCATTGTTAGTTAGCATTTACTGATGTTAACAAATGAGACCTTATTATGTCAGCCTTGGAATGTGGCGACTGACCAATCACGATCGAGTATTCCACGAAACCATGTAATAAAACCTGTTACTAAAACCTTTAATGATATAGGCAGTTTTAGTGAAATATTATTGCCTGCATCACATCTGTAAAATAAACTGTTTTACGGTTGCGTTCATAAGATGACGTTAGATCGGCTGAATGTCATGGCACAGGATGTTGGTCAGTATCAAATCTATTACGAATGAACTGGATCTAGGATTTTTTTGTCCCTAAAACCAACAGAAAAGGGTTAAGCCTAAGAGAGTTCTTAAGCTGTAATGCATTAAATAATTACTGTATGTAAAAACTGAATGATTTTTTTTATAGCACTTGATTAAATATATGTCTCTCACTCACTCTCACTCTTAAATATATGTCTCTCCCTCAGTGTCTATAAAAATACTGATATGTGTGTTGAGTTTCATGCAATTTTACCCATGTTATCCGCCTCAAAATCACTGGAAACGACGTTGCCATAGAAACAATATTTTAGCTATCTATTTCCCCTCAAGAGTTTGACGTCGGCCGTGTTTTTGTCAGTAGTTTTAAGCAAATCGAGGAAAAATAAGATGCTAATCTGTAGCATTTTGGAGATCTGTAGCATAGAAAGAGCTTTAGAAAGTTAGCCCCTCCCCCTTATTACAGCGGGTCCACAACATGCCTATTTGTTCAGTTTCAGCGCTACATCTCTTCAGAAGTCTGTAGTCTTTTATATGGTTGTGTCTCGAGCCCCTCCAGACAAGCCCTCGTACTTTTATCCAGTGTCGGGGTAAAGCATTACAAGTAAAGTATGGAACGTCATCAATTACCTTTTTTTAAGTAAGTAAGTTTCAATTTAAAAGGAAATATCTGAAGTTACATTTTTCCATGTAGAGTGTCAGCTCTTGTTAAGAGAAATCAGGAGTAAGCGCTGCGCGTTGTTGGAACATGATCTTAAGTAGTTCTGGAGACTAAATACATGCATTTAGGTCTACTCATCATCTCAGCAGACGAGGAAATGCAGAACAAAACAGATTCAACATGTCTCAAAATGACTGAAAACAGTCAAATGCAAACTCAAACCTGCAATGATTAAATAGGCTGTAAAATATCATTTCTGTATTCAATCCCATTTCATCAACTAATGTCTTTGCTTTTGACACGTTTGAGTTTCATTTTTGTTATTTCTTAATACTGTTTACCTTTATTCTCCTGGGTCATATTCTTCGTGCAGTTTGTTGAGCTGCTAACAACTTCTAGATTTAACTAATCTAATTTAATTTTAATTTTATATTGTAGGTTCATTTCTAATTAACTGAATGGATCAGTTATTATACAATACTTGTATAGTACAGCAAGGAAAAACCTGCCCAACAGACAAAGTACTGGAAAACAATTGCAATCAGTTTCTTATTGACATAAACCGCATTTCGTTGTCTTGTACTTGTACGTGTGTAATGACAATAAAGCGGAATCTAATCTAATCTAAAAGCTGCAATACTTCTATGTAAGGGCTGAGTTTTTTGTAGCATGTACACGTTTTGACCGGCAGATGACGCCAGACTGGCGAATTATTTTTAGAAACTACTGGATCAATTGATTCAGAGCTTTGAAAAGCTTAGTTTCAAAGCTGAAAACTGTGGTGTACTTCAGGGTCAAACCCTAACATTAATGGACACATCCAACTTCCACCCAGGGTGGCATTATTTTTTTAGCAGTAGCATGGCTGAATAACTTGAATAATGATTTAAAAGGGAATACATCATTATGTGATTTAATAACTTTGTCTGGCAATAATCACCTACTTCAGTGTCTGCTTCCCCAAAAGTATTTCTTCCTCTTTCTGTTACATCTTTACACTAGTCCACAACATCACAACAATGTATTTTTTTGTATTGTATTGTATTTTTCAACACGCATGTATTTTTTGAATAAATTAACATTACATTAACATCTCAAAAATTGAACCATGCTTTTAAAGACACAGTAGGAATAAAAGAGCGGGACATGAAATTGACTGAAAACCAGTGATCTCTGCCTAAATGGATTTAATGAGCTGCAGATGTGTCATTAGTTAACGTGTTTATTTCTGCTGGGGAAATTAATGAAATAAAAACCTAAAAAAATCACTAAGGCTATAGCCATAGGCTGCAATGCAATGTTCACATGTTATTTTTGGAAAAGTTCTAGATACAGTTGTTTTGAATAAGCAAATAGCAAGATGTTTTGCACTAAAGTTGCATGGAGGCCACAGAGAGCTGCTGAAGCTCCAGTCACTGTGTGATCTTCCTCCTGCTGCTGCTGCCTCCGCTCAGCGGTTGTTTGGGAGGTGGTGGCCTGCTCCTGATGTTCTGGCACTTTGGGATGTGTCTCTCTGCTGGCCCTGGGGCAAATGTGCGGCCACAGTGAGGGCAGCTGACATATTCCGAGTGCAGATTTAAGGCAGACTGTGGCAGCACACTTCCAGGAGTGTGAACTCGGCCCTGACGCATGTTATGAATGAAGGCCTCGTGTTTCTGACGCCAATTATTCTTCTTAGGCTAAAGATAAAAACAGTAAGACTTCAGTTAAGACACAAAGAGTGCACAGAAAAGCCATGTTGTGAAGTAAACACAGCTAAACTAAACTTTGCAGACGCTTTCCATAATCTCACACTATCCTATCCTTTTCATTTCACTCTTTGTGTAGCTTATGATTTTAGCATATGCTATGAAATAACAGTAAGAAAAAATAATTTCAACATGATATCATGTATTTCTCTAAAAGAACTTTTACTGATAAAAAAGATCAGAGAACAGAAGGCATGGAGTAAACTGTGTGACACATGTAAAACTCTTACTGGCGTTTTGCTCCTGGTGTTGGTTTTCATGAACTCCTCGAGGTCTGTTCCTTTGGCTCTGTACTGTGACATGTTGAATACCTTGCGCTGGGGCCGTTTTCTCTCACACACATTCATGTGTGTCTCCAGGCGGTCTCGTGCGAAGCATCGATGGCACACGTTACACGGGACGAGCTGGTGAGGAGCGTCCGGATCTTCCTCCAGACTGAGCTCCACCTGCTGCAGGTGCTTTCCTCTCTGACTGAGGTTTCTCTCCGAGACGGCCTCCTTCAGTTTTGATGTGAGATCATGTAAACCGGCTTTATGTTCTCTCCTCTCCTGCTTGAGGTGAGATCTGTCCCGTCTCACCGAGTCAGATGAATTTGTTTTTCTCACGTCGTATTGATCTTCATCTTCACTGTGCGAATAGAGGTTGTGCGTTGGCATTCTTCTTCTGCCATTGTCCCATCCCATTCCTCTCTCTCTTCGCCCATTACTCATTTCCCTGCTCCTGTTGTTTGCGGTCTGTTCATACTCACATTCCTTCAGGTCGTGGCCCCTTCTCATCTCTAAGGTCAAAGGTCTTCTCCATGTTGCACTTTCTTTGCACCTCTCCCCTCGCTCCCAATCCTCCCGTTTTTCCACATCATCTCTGAATCCCCCCTGATATCTGTCTCTTTCCTCATCCCAGTCTCCGTATCCATTCCTATAGAACCTGCTGTCCTCCTTTAGCGTTTCCAAATATCTTTTATTTCTCTCATCTCTCTTTGCACTGTCCCTTCTCTCTTTCTGGAGTCTTCTCAGAGTCTCCTCTGCTTTGAAAATCTTCTCCTGGAGCATCATCTGCTCAGAGTGGATTTCCTTTGACAGCCATGTTTGTTTCTCAAGCCTCTGTTCACGGTCCGCATCGCTCTTTATCTGATGTTGTCTTCCTAGATAGTCTGTATTAAGAGCGTCTAGTTTCCTTACAGCCTTCTGCTGTGGTCTATTGATGGCCTGATCCATCAAACCCGAGTAAAGTCTCTCTTGACGCTCTGGTTTTGTGACGTTACTCAGACTGTAGGCTCTCTTGTGAAGGACTGGTTTTAGAGGAAATAATTTGTCTGGTTCTCTCCGTGAAGGAACGTATTCACTCTGCTCCTCCAGATGTATGTGTTTCTTCCTGTGGACGTTGTCTGGATGTTGCCAGGGCTGCTGACTCTCTCTCGTGGAGCTCATCTTTCCCTCTTGGTTTTCTAGAACATGCTGTCTGGAGTTGTGATGAGCTCCTGAGGGACTGCGCTGTCTGCTCATGCCCTCTCTGTGCAAGTAGGGAAGCTTTGTCGATACGGTCTCTTTTTCCCAGAAATGCTGCGTGAATCGATGGTGTGGCACCGTTTGCATGTTTATCCAGTGAGTATATCTCAGCAAGAGTCACATATGCAGCTTCAGCAGGAGCTGATCGTATAATAACAATGTTGTAACCCTGTGGACTGTAATAACACATAGACAGTTCTTTAGAAACAGCACAACTGTAATTGTTTCTTTCTATTGTTTCTTCTATATTGGTTTTGAAAAAGCTAATCTCATGCTCTATATTTATAGATAAGATTTTTTTTCATGCACTGGTCAATTGTGGTATATTTTGCTTCCATAACATGAGTTCTTTCCGATTAGCAGAAATGAAACATCCAAGATAAATATTTAAATTTTTTTTAATTGGAATTAACTATTTTTGCATCTGTAGAGTTCCACACTGTCCTTCTATCTATATTCTGAAGGGGTTTCTCTCTCTCTCTCTCTCTCTCTCTCTCTGTCTGTTGACAGTATTTTTCCAGTATCCCAAATCCCCTCTGTATAAACCTTTCATTTTGCTATGTCAACAGAGCTTTATCTAGAGTTCTGCTTTCTGTTCTGATAAATTTAGCAAAGTCGAGTATAGTTAATTAGTCCAAATAAAGCTTAATTACATTTTACATAATTTGAATAAAACAATTGATTAATAATAAATATAGTAGAATAGTATGTTGACATCTATTTGTTAAAAGTTTTACCTTGACTAGGGTAAAACCCTATTAACCCTCTTGGCTTAATCAGGACACTTTCATGAGCACCTGGTTGGCTATTAGCCTATAGATGATTTAGTATCAGTTTAGCCTTTTAAACTTACCCGACTCCTTCTTTCTGCGAATGTAAAGCGAGGAATCGGCTCAGGGTTATGGAACTCGATCATATATTCTTCCACTAGTGGTGAGGAGTTATGTTTACACTCGTTGCTTAGAAACAAGACAACTCAAACTTCCTTTTCCCTTATCATTGGCCAGTTGCGACAGACGTCATGCCGTGACCCGGATGACCGACGCGCGCCGATGATGACGCTGTGCATCTGCCGCTTCACAAGCAAAACAGTACGTTAAGTTCCTAGTGCACATGTAAAATAAGCTGCGCTTGAAACACAAAAACAGGATTTCCAAAAGCAGAACGCCGTTTATTACCGGTACGCCATACAGCGATAGAAAATCTCCAAGAAAACTTGGACAAATTCCAGAAATATTGAGTGCATTTTCATACAATGTGTAGATTTCTGTAGTAACGACTAACGTTACAGTTGTAGTATTCAGTAACCGTTATCCAGTGATCGCAAAGCGCTGGAACTGATTTGATAGGTCAGATGATGACCTGAGCTATTATAATGATTTAGTTATGTGAGTGATGTGTGTTTCAGGTGATCATGTCCTTTGAAAGGCTGCGGACTGCAGATTATGAGGTGTTTGGAAAGGTGCAGGGTGTCTTCTTTCGGAAACACACCCAGGTAATGAACTCATATCGTGTCTAATCCAAGATTTCTACGTTAGTGGGGTTTCTGTCTCATCACCACAGAGCCTGACACTGTCGGCTAAATGCACGCATATGTGCTGAAATGCTGTGTATGGAAGTGTTTACCATATATATTAAGTAAGGGATAATGTAATAACTAATAGTTGTAATAACTAGGGATAAGGGACTAAGGTTCGTTTTTTTTTAAATAATAACGGTCATTATTTGAAAAGAACGAACCTGCAAATGTCTCAACTGACCAATCAGAATCCAGCATTCCAGAGAGCCGCGTAACAATGCAAAATAATGATGGGTTCATGTTTTAACGTTTCTGTGTAGAGAAATCAGTAAAGTCTTGACTATGAAATATAAATATCGTCCCTGAAGTATGACAAAGAGGCTGAACACACAGTAAGAGCTTGCTGTATATTGACATAAATCTTCGAAATGTCCCTGTCTGTCTGTGTTTATCAGATCTATTTAATTGCTTTTAAGAAAAGTTACCTAAAAGATTAAGAACAATATCAAATTAGTGCTGTCAAAACGAATATATAACACAAAAATATTAAACTGAGTTTGTGGCCAACAGGATGAACAAAACCAAAACCCACAACCTGTCCTGACCAGGCATTTCGTAATAATAGTCTTGTCCTGTGAAAACATGTCTACATCAATCCACACAATATCACACTAAAGATGTTGACTTCAGCCTATGGTTTTATATTACTTAAGTGTTTTGTCATTTTATTTATTTGTACAGTTGCTTATAATCAGTGTGTTTGTGTTTTTCACAGTAAATAAGTGGAGCGTCTGAGGTGGTGTGTTGATGAGTGTGTTGTTTTTCAGTCAGAGGGAAAGAGGCTGGGTCTGGTGGGCTGGGTGCAGAACACGGAGGCTGGGACGGTTAAAGGGCAGCTGCAGGGTCCGGCCACCAAAGTCCACCAGATGAAGAAGTGGCTGCGGACCACCGGCAGCCCTCAGTCACGAATCGACAAAGCAGAGTTCAAGAATGAGCGGTGCATCGCCAAACTGGACTTTAATGATTTCAAGGTTGTCCGTTAACGACAAAACAACTCAATTAGTTTTTATTAACATATATTTATTTTCTTTATGACCTATGGTCTGTTACTGATAATTATATAGGAAAAAGCTTGCATCGCAGTGTTTTTGACAAAAATGTCTTAAAATTAAAATAAAAATATATATATACACACACTGTAACGCCGTTTGGCATTCCCCCATGTTGTATTGGGTCTCCCTCGTGTTACATGTTGGTGTTCATGTATCTTGTGCCTTTGTTCCCCTTTTGTCATTATGTTCTCCCTCGTGTCTGCCGTCATTGTGTTATTCTGTGTCCAAGACACAGGTTCTGCATGTTCTCTTGCCCTCATGTTCTGTCATTTGTTTGAAATAAATGTTCACGGGTTATTGAGATCCTCTGCCTTCGAGTTTCTTGTTCTGCGAGGAGAAGCAAAGCCGCGACGCCGTGACACATACGCGCATATATAGAAGTTTAATGTCAACAAAAGTAAGTGAATTGGTATAGAAGGGATTAAGTGAGTGTCTTAAAAAAACACTTTCGTCTTTAAAAAGTAAAAAGAATCTTAAAAGCCTAAGCGATGACATAATTTTACATGATATCTATTACAATTCTATAACATTTCAGGTTTATGGTCAGGAAAGATTAATCTATTATCAAAAATATTTTAACAAACAATTAAAAACTACTAACACTGGGGCCCAACAAGGATCCTTTCTTCCCGGCTTCAGCTGAATTTTTACTTACCATGCAAAAATATAAATATATTATTATAAGTACAAAAGTAGAAAATAATATAATAACTGGAACTTACAGGGCTGAAAATTTGCTGTAAAATGCTGGCATACAGCGATTAGTTAAACTGATTTTCACATTCGTAGCTTGACTTTTATTAAGTATTTATTTCTTTCGTTTATTTAGTTGCATCATAAAAAAAAATACAAGGAAAACTTAATATAATTTAATGTTGCACATTTCAAAGTATGCAAAACACAACACTTATAACCAAAAATATAAAAGAATCACAGTTTTAAAAAAACAACAACAACATAGAAAAGCTCCATATACTAGGACAGTTACATACAATTGAAAAGCTTTGCAATTTGTATTGTTTTTATAATCTAAGTTAGAAGGGATTCAAAATATATATTTAAGGTCATTGTTACAAAATGTAGTTTATATGATGGTGTCTTTTGAGTTACTTTTGACTCTGCTAGGATAATTAACAGATGAATAACTTGTCATGGTCAGTCAGAACAAACCTGGCAGTGATTTATTTCATCGCTAGAGGTCGCTGGTTTAGCATCACATCAAAGCTGCTCTGTTGCATTGCTAACAGGTACTGTGTTTCGAATAATGAAAATGTCTGTCAGAGTGGAAAACACTCTACACAAACAAGACACTGCTGCTATTATCACTTGTAGTTTCATCACATCCCTCCTTGTAAGTGGACATTGTTATACAGGTGCAAGGAATCATGACTGGAAGGACACGTCTGCGAGCCTTTTTGTTTGTCAAGATTTGACGTCTCTACTTTTTGACATGTTTTAATCATCAGTTTGGACTCTCATTCTGAGGGCACCCATTCACCGCAGAGCATCTGCTAGTGGTGAGACACCGATGCAGAGAGACATTTCTTCAGATCTGATGAAGAAACAAACTCATCTACATTTTGGCCGGTCTAAAAGGGAGTTCATGTTTTTAGAAAATGTTCATGTCTCATTGAACCTTTTCTTTAAAAGCATTGGATTGTGGTTCCATGTTGGCAGCTACAATACAACCATGTGTTTATGTAAAAGTACCGTACATATTTCAGCAGTATAGTACTGTTTAGAAACAAGCAGCCCAAATTCTTCCACTGCATCAACATCTCTAAGATCGTCATTTGAAGGCTGGATCTTTGCAGGCCTATTTCCCCTCTCGAGGAAATTAAATTTAGATTCTGGCTGAAGGTACATCATGATGTGGCATAAAACATTCCTCTCCATAATTCTTTGCTCTTATGCCATGTTTCATGTGTACATCGAGTGTCTGGTGTTCTCCCAGAACCAAGACTCCAGAATGAATGGATGTATTGTGAAAGAGCCAAACATTCCAGGAAATGAGTGTTCCCCACCCCCTAGTCTCCTTCCAAGGCCTAGACGGGACGCTTATTTTCTACAGGAGCTTTTAAGGCCCAACCACCCATATGGACGCCTGCACAAACTACGAGACTATTTGATGATGCAGTAGGCTTCTGTAGCAAATGACTAAAGCTTGTGCGTGTTCGGGCTTAATACATCACTGGTAATACTCCTTCTGTAAGAAGAGCTGTCCGAAAAGACGTGATGTTTTTATTGGTAGGTGGAGGCATACATGTGTGGTGCATGATCTGTCATTGATACAAAGACGGCTGTTCTAAACCATTTTCATAAACTTGTTGTTATATGCCATTATATACTCAGAATTTATTTATTTTTATTTTTTATATATATAGGCCTATTTATATAAAACAGCCATATAAGAGCGCAAAAAAAATTCAAAAAGGTTAATTTAATTACAATTTGACAAACTCCTAATAATAATAATTTATATTTCACAGCTGTCGGAATGGTTTTCGCGGGAATTCGCCCGTGCCTAACCTCAAGGAGAAAAGACACTCTTGCGGTGAGAAGCCTAATTTGAGATCAACTAGCTATGGATCATTCAAAACCGCGAACCTCAGATGAATCAGTTGTAAAAAAAAAGTTGTAAAAAAAAAAAAGACAACATATTTATTCTATCTGCTCTGATAAGATGCCCTGTATCTTGATCACTTCATCCACGCTGGGATGAGTCCAAGCACAACCAAAACAATGTTCCTCCGCTGGAACTAACCGCTAGAGGGCCGAGAGGTGCAGTGGATTATTCTCTGCAAAGACGGGCGTATCAATCAAACTTAATTACAGGTCATGGTCCAAATTAAAACAAGACAACAATATGGAGCTGGTTCTCAATGTTGAAAAAAAAACTGCATATGTACTGATATTTATAGCCAAGAAGTATAAATATCTTAATAAAAAAGATTTAAATGATCCAATATTGCAAATCAGAGCTGACTGAAGGCTCTTCAGAAGATGTGAGATTGGAGGCTTGTGAATATCATTGCTCCGCTAAGGAACAGTGAAAGTAAAGATCCTGGAAACAAACGCTCCTCAACAGATCCGGATGATCAGATTTGACTCTTTTTGAAAATGATTGATGGAGACTCTGCGGCTCTGGCTGCATCACTGAAACCACGCATTGTTTCCTTGCGTGAACATTATGAAACAGACACGTGGGGCATGTTAAAATGAGCTGTTTTTAGCCCGGTCTTGATCAGACTTGTCTTTTAGATAAATCTTTGGGAGACTTTGAGCTTTGTCTGATCTTATAGCTATACCACACTAAAGAAAAGGAAAACATGAAATCACATCATATGATAGGCTACACCTAACACCGTAAGGAGTCAAGAAAAATGTAAATGCTGACTTGATTTTTGATCATCCTTGTGCATTGAAGGTAAATTGTATAGACATATTTTCTTTACATTGAAATTCAGTAGGCCGCCATTTTTATTTGTTTAGGCCAACAAATTAATTGCTAATTTTTCTGAAATTAATTGCGATTAATCTAATTGTAAAGATTTAAATATACTTTGTATTGCAATAATTTCACATTCAGTCTTTAAATTAATGTACAAACAACAATAAAGGCTAATTTTTGTATGACTGAAGGTACATCATGATGTGGCATAAAACATTCCTCTCCATAATTCTTTGCATAATTCTATCTCCATAAAAGGACTCTGATGTCTCTGATGAAATGAAATCATACAGGCTAAAAGTAACTCTGTGCGTGTATTTGAAGAGCGCGCGCTGAGCACAGTACCGCTTAGCGCGCTCCCTTGTCTCGCGCCTGAAGTAGAGCGCGCGACTGAAATGTCTTCCGTTTGATGTGGATGTAAAGACATTCTGCGACTGAATGAATGTACTTCTTGAAAAAGAAGCAGCAGTTGTGAGTGGGGTGACCAACACACAGACAATAGTGTTTCTACTGTACAGTCTGTATGTTGTCCTACACTAAGCCTGCACTTAAACCTACCCCTTACAGGAAACTACAGGCACCTTTAGATTTAAAAAAAAACACGAGACTGACATTTAAATGTCTGACTACACAATTCTTCTTATTTTAGATTGATAATATTGGCTAAGAATAATGATGGCATTTTCACAAGTTATTAAAATTACGATGCAATATAGATGCTACAGGCTATAATATTGCCGAATGTGCCAAACAGAGTTGCTGCACCTTTAGATTTTTACATCATAGGCTATGCATTCACTTACTCATCATTGTTGGTTCCTAAACAGAGAGAATAGTCTGCTTTTTTTAAATTAATGCCACGATAGCCATACCTTCTGTGGACTTTTCAAGGTAACTTCAATAATTGGTCTTTAAATAACATGAAATATAGGCTACATTTAAAATCAAAGAGAAACATGATGCTCACATACCATAACACACACACACACACACACACTGTGGTTCATTGGAGAAAATGCCATAATCTGACATAACGCCAACATCAGGTTGAACATTGTATATATGGAACCTTTCCAGCATGTTTTCTATCTGCGCATTTGTGTCACTGACAGGCGTCTACGCGCGCTCTCCATAGGAAAACGCAAATGCACTGCACAAAACACAAAGCAGCAGCAGCAGCAGCTTCAGTCCAGACACACGCGCAGCACTGGAATCCCAACACGTAGTTATCCTTATATGGTCATTTTCCTGTTTGACGGTGTTACGTCACTGCGTGACGCGTGAGCAGGTGCAGATGCTGAGACTCCAGGGGTCAGGAGATAGAGACCACTGCCTCATCTTCACACGAGCTACAGCAGCTGAATTATACAGCATGACAACAGAATACATTATCAGATTATCAAAGTATGGAATATTGTGTTAAGCATCGGTTCGCATGAAACGATCCCCGTCATATGCATAAGTCATAAATTATTCATAAGGACGTAATGCATGTCTTCATGCATTTCAGGGTCCATCAGAATTTTATGAATGAATATGTGGCACGGACCACATTTCGTCCTGACAGGGGTTATCAAATCACAGCGCGCAGCTTTGCCACAGTGACTTCTGCTTCAGTAGACATTTCGTTTCAATGCGGATTTAGCAATAAGATGCGCGAATGTGCTCAGAGAGCTCATTTTTCCCTGCGTGTTCTCTAGACGCGCTCCCCGCGTGCGAAATGGTACGCTCCGTTTCATTCATAAAATTCAGGCGGACTATAAATAGCCCGCTCGCGGAGCTGAGTGTCACTGACCAGGTTTATAAACCTGGAGAGAGCGGCTCCAACATCACGAAGCGAGGCATCTGGATCAGAAGAGCTGGAATCTAGTCAACAGTTTGTCCGTGCGCGCTGGAGAAATGTTTCTGAGCAAAGCGAAGAAGACAGATCCTGACTCCTCTTGCTCTTTGCCTGGGGACACCAGCTCCAGCAAACCCACCGATGCCCCGATGGACAGCAGCGCACAGGTAGAGAGCACCTATAGATGCTTACACTTTCAGTGCATTCGGGGCGGGTGGAGTAACTGCTAATAAGCGCATGTTTTCAGAGGCTATTGTTTTTATTCTGAAGAATACAACTCCATTATTATCATCCTTAAATATTCGTAGATTTTGTATGGCACGCTATTGCGGCGCGTCTGCGCTTCATCTGCTTATCTGATGTTGAATGTGATGTTTTGTCGAGCATCCTTTGCAATGCAGCGATACATGTTGTAAATGCAGCTGTGTTCATTGAGAAAAATAAATCCATTGAGGAGAGCCCACAGCAGCCCTGCGTAAGCATTGACGTCAGAGACAATGCAAAAGTTAAATATTGATCAGGGGACTATTTTTAGACGCTCGAGCGTATTTAAAGAAAACGTCTGAAGTGTAAACTCGAAAGATGTCAAAAAGTGACGTTTGAAGGCCTGTTTATGCAGATGCACATGAATCAGTGTTGTGTTTGTGCAGCTAGAATGACACATGTCCATCGCGATTGCAGGGCTCGTTCGTTCCGACGGTCACCGCGATCTCCAGCACGCCGGACTTGCAGTGGATGGTCCAGCCGACCATCATCACGTCTGTGTCTCCGTCTCTGGGTAGAGCCGAAGGCAGCGAACCGGCGAAGAGCAAGGCGAAGAGCAAATGCGCCACCAGAAAGAGCAAGAGCGAGCAGGTACGGTTCTGCGTGTGCTGCGCGTTCGGCGCGCCTGATAATCTGTGAAGCGTGCGCCTGGGATTGATGGGGATGCAGCTCTTGCTTTGGCATGCTGCCTAAACCGGCAGCATCCACTTTATATTCAGGTCACAGCAAGTCTGCAACAATAGACTATTTTTAGACGCATTGCAGTGAAAGACGCGTTTGGGGTGAATTGGCGATGTAGAAGGCAAGCGTTTTTGGGAGGGATGCATGGATTCTTCGAGATGGTAATAAGTGCAATTCATCTTGGCTTTGACTAGCTCTCTCCGGAGGAAGAGGAGAAGAAGAGGATCAGGAGAGAGAGGAATAAAATGGCTGCGGCGAAGTGTCGCAACAGACGGAGAGAACTCACCGACACCCTCCAGGCAGTGAGTACAGACATCATCCACATCATAAGGCTTTCATTTCACACTTCTATCGAAAAAGCTATGCATATTTTGCGCCATTGTCCATGGCTTCCTAAGTCGTGAGAACAGACTCAGATGTTAAAGGTCAAGTGTGTAATTCCAGCCTCGGAAAATCAAATAATGCTGGGCTCAAACATTCGCCCTACACTCTTGTCATCTGTTGATTTACTGTTGCAAACTGTGCAATCTCAACCAGAGGCTAATGGTTGGATCTAAATACTGAGCAAGGACAGGAAAAGATATTTTTACAGAAAAAAAGTATTTATTCACCCACCATTTTCATCCATTGATGTCAGTGGCACCACAGAGCTGAGGCGGAGAGCAAACCAGTGGGTCTGTTCTTCAAACACAATGCAGCAGCTTCCAAAAGAAGGTTTTTGCCAACAGACAAGACTCTTTAAGTGAACAGTTCCTAAGATCGTTTTTTTAGGGTTTGCAGAGCATTTAAGAATAAATAAGATTATAACAAGAAGTTCTTAGGGTGCAGAAATGAAAGTGTTTTGTTATTTTGGAGCTTGACCTAAAAAGCACACTTAAGGTGCAGTCACACCATTGACTCTTTTGCAAGTTAAATCCAGTCGCTTCAATAGGAATCCACACGACTGAGAATGCAGATCTCACATCACGCTCAAGGGGATCCACAGCCGATCGCTTGACAGAGCGGCGCTTCATGCATTACCACACTATAGCTAATAGACAATGGAGCTTTCAGCAAAATTGTGCTGGACACATATAGCCAAGAAGGTGATGTTTTTACTTTATATCTGTGGAGAAATCCCTCTTGATCTGCCTGTGGTAACCCTACACTGTAATAAACTGTAAACTTGACATTTCTTTTGCAGGGTTTTCAGATATAATTTACATGAACAAAAAAAAAAAAAACAATTTGAAAGATAATGCAGTGAAGGGAATTCTGGGAACATCAATATATGTTTTTTTTTTTACTGTAAATCACATTTTTTTTAAATGGTATTTTAATGTCTATTAAAGTTTTTCACCATACATAGTAGGGAACTTAACATTAACCATTCAAAAGGTTTTTGCCGTAGCATTTTCATCATTGTTTACAGTATATATTTTGCATCTCTCCAGGAAACAGACAAGCTAGAAGAGGACAAAGCCGCCCTCCAGGCTGAAATCGAGACCCTCCTGAAGGAAAAGGAGAGGCTGGAATATGTCCTCGCCACTCACAAGCCTCTTTGCCAGCTGCCCGAAGAGCTGGACTGCCTGTTCCCAGAGTCTCCTCAGCCGCTCTCCACTCCCGAAGCGGCCAGCAAGCTCCCCGAGGACGGCCCGCAGGACTTGGACATCCCCACCGTACCGTCCACCGCCATTTCCGGCAACTCCAACATCCTCCTGTGCTCCAGCGCAGAGGTCAGTCTGTGCGACCTCGAGCCCACTCTGGACGTCAAAGACGAGCTTCTCGATCGGATCTCGGCAGAAACTGCCCGCTCCGTCCCCGACATCGACCTGACCGGCTCGCTGGGCATCACGGACTGGGAAACCCTCTACAAGTCTGTGGCCAGTGATCTAGAACCTTTGAGCACCCCAGTGGTGAGCACATCCACACCCACCTGCAGCAACTACCTGTCCGTCTTCACCTTCGCCTGCCCAGAGCTGGACTCCCTGGCCGAGGGGCTGGATGGCTGCAAGGGCGGCGTGACCAAAGCAGAAACTAGTGTGGACATCCTCAACTCTCCCACCCTTCTTGCCTTATAAATGCAAGCGTAGATGATGTAATGTCATGCCGTTGTTCTTAATATCTATGGGATATGGCGGTGTTATGATGTGTGATGTTGGTGTGAAGCCAGCTGCTCTATGGCTGCATCCATGTAATGTGTGCGGGACGGGGTTTACTTTCTTCCAGAAACATTTGATGTAGCCCAAATACAAGAGCATGGATAATTATCTTATGAGCAGATATGACCTATGTTCTGGTTTGAAAAGCATGCACGAGATATCTATATATAAATATATACACAGTGGTGTCCAAAATGATTAGAACACTACTATTTTCACCAGCTAAAACTGTGTTCAATCAGTTATTTCTTTATACATGTTTGCGTGCTCCACACAAAGGTCTGATCTGATCATCATCAGTCTGTGTGTAATGACATGAAGAAACAGAACAAACTCAATCCAGAAGACCAACGTCTTCAAGAAAAGCTGCCTGCAAAGCTACGGTGCTGTTAAAGTTTTAGGCACTTGTTTAAAAATAGATATAAAATGAGGATGCTTTCAAAAATAATGTCATAAATAAATTTTATTGATCAATTTTATCAGCATTTGTGTTTGAAGCAGCTTTTGTACTTAAACAGGAGCTTTGCAGGTGGATTTTTTTCGGGAAAAACTTATTTAGTCTGTCTCAGTTTGTTCTGTTTTTTCATGTCATTCCAGAAAGACTGATCAGATCAGATCAGGATTATTACAATGAATGGCAAAATGAATGTTTGTAAATGTAAACTGATATTTCTTGATGACACACTACAGCAGCAGGGTCTTAAAACCATTTTTAGCTGCTTCAAATTCTAGTGCTCTAATCATTTTGTCCACCACTGTATATATTATATATATATATAACATATATAGTATATATATTATATGTATCAGTTCCATATTTGTTTGATCTGGTGCTATAAGTTCTGTGGAATTGACTGCGGTTTTGTGTTTGTTTTCTATGGCAATAGAATATCGACTCGTGTTGTGGTTTAATATACAGTCATCGGAGTTATCGCATACCTCAGTGTCATCGTTCGACTGTGTTTACACATTGTTCTTAAATGTTTAGAGTTTTCCATGAAAACATCCAGTGCTACAGTATATCGATGGAGATGTATTTTATGATAATTTATTTTTATACATTTTAAATTTGACTTCTTTGTCAAATAAAAAGAACAAAATGAGCATTGATTGCTAAATAAATATCCACGATATATACAGTCACACACTGCTGTTCTTGTGTTCTTTTTTTTTAAATAAACTGTAGATAGAAAGTAGAGCTTAATAATTGACCTGTATTTACACACCTGCTTTACACACAAGTCATCCTAACACCAGGAAGCTGACTTGCATTTATTCAGTTTTTCAACAAACAACAAAAGACAAATGCAATCATGAGGGTTTTTTTCCATCTCAGATCTTCAGGCTTTGATCATTGAGGTTACAGCAATATACACTAGAGAGAAAACAGGCTTCCAAAGAAAACCACTCACTACTGTTAGTCCGTAAGGAAACGATTACTGTCATAAGATGTGTGATCATAAGACGTGTACATGGACTCATGATAAACCTTTAAAATTTAGATGAGTTGCATGTTATGGTATATCAAGTAAATGAGCGCAGTATTTTGAGCATTTTTAACCTTTCAAACAGTAAACTATGCAGTGTGTGCAATGTTTTGTAGAACTGAAGCTACAACAGCCAAGTAAACACATACAACTGCTTTCCAATCTACAAACACAAGACATTGAATCATGCCTGCAAAAAAATATACGTAGTTCTAATATAGGTAGGCAAAAATAACACAAATTGTCATATTACTGAAACATGTTATGTAACGTAACAATTTGTTTTTTGGTAAACATTTAGGTCAGGTAAACCCCTAACCCTAACCCTAACCCATTATGAAACACTGCTTTAGTACAAATAATTTGCTTTTGGAAGGATTGGAACATTCTGGAAGTTTCTGCAATATTCTGGCATACGCTGATGCACGTTCAAGTGCTTTCTGGAACACTCCAGCATTCTGGGACTAGTCATAACACACAAAAGTCATCCAGCATACACTTCTGAAGTACTAAATGACTCACTTTTACTAACTGTTTGTGTTAAACCGTTGTTGTGCTTTACGCATGTACCATGTCATTGTTATGCATGAGTGATGAGTGAACAGATTAGCTTATATGCTGTCAAAATACTTTGTTTTCAAGAGCACTGTTAGTGACACATTAGTACAGTATTATGAATTTCATATTCAGCATGCCAAACCTCATTTAAGAAAAAAACACTACATCTGTAGCACTGTCATTGGCACGCCCAGCTGAAGCTATCAACTAAAGACCGTTGCTGCGTCCGAAATCGAATACTGCTTAAGTAGGTACTACATTTAAAATTGAACATACTACTCGACCGTTAAAACAGTAGGTACTATATAGTATG
>JAUCNO010000279.1:670572-682279 GCA_032353835.1 Enteromius viviparus | reverse complement strand
CATACAATGTATTTTTGGCTATTGCTACAAATATACCCCAGCGACTCAAGACTGGTTTTGTGGTCCAGGGTCACATATAGTGTATGTATGGGTGTATGCGTGTGTGTGTGTATGTTAAATTAAGGTACTAATGTGTACTTTTAAGGTACTAATGTGGACCCTTAAGGGTAAAAAAGATACCTTTTGAAAAGGTGCTGCTCCAGTGACAGCTTTTGCACCTTTCTCTGACAGCTTCTAATAAAGTTGTGTGTATCTGCAGTATTTTAACCAGCTCTATTTGTGTCACTTTTACCCATCAACCATAGCAATAGTGGCTAATCATGATATCATTGTGATCACTTTGATGCAAATACATAAAAAAAAACCTGAAATGAATAGTAAAATATAAATACAGATCAGATAAGGGAGCTTCTGAAAATGCTTTCTAAAGGCTTTACTCTCTCTGCGCTTCCAGACTCTTTCAGGAATCAGTTAAAGACTGAGACACTCCACAAAAGGTTTCTGTCTCCTCTGGCTTGTTTCCTAATCTAGCTTTCTAATAAGCGTGGCATTGTGTTTGACAAATTGCTCTTGTTCTCCTGTTGTAAGTTGCTTTGATAAAAAAGTCAGCTAAATACTTAAATGTATTGTAAATTTAAACTTGTGAATGAACCGATTCAAATCTCTGATTCATTTGCATCACCATTCAGAAATGCAGTATATATTCAAATATGTTTGTATGCTGGTAAATATTAGAGGTCGACTGATTTTACCGACACCGGTAGCTAGGTTGGATCACACCAATACAGATATAAACTATATATACATATATATACAGATATGATTTAAGATGGTACCGTAAATATAAAGCTAAAAATAGTGCTTTACTATAAAAGGAAACCAGTACTGAACCATGCTTGTTATATTGTTCCTTAAAGTTAGCTCTGTATCGTTGCGTGTGAGGCGTGGAGATCAACATTTAATCAAATAAAGGCAACGAGAAACAGGAGCACATTCAAACAGTACATTTAACAACAGACAAGGGAGAACTCAAAAGAGAGGGAAACACCTGTGACACACAGCTGGGAGCAAATTAGCTACTAATGACAAACAAACACAGGAAACTCCAAATACGGTCATGACCTGTGGACTAAGAATGAAACCAAAACAGGAAGACAAAAACTGAAACTAAAACAGACAGACACCGTGACATGCTCATAGTTTAACTAACCTTCATCAAAAATCCATTGTGTTCAAGCCGCTGTTTAAAACAGTTCATTTACTTCAAGAACGAGCAAAGCAACATAGATGAGTTTGAGTTAGGTGCTTAAAAAAAGAGATAATCTAGATGAAGCATACTTTATCATCAGGTTAGGTTGTACAAAAAACACTGAATGTCATTCTAGCTTTAGTCAGTTGAATGAAAACAGAAACTGGCCATGCAATGGGCCACAGAGGCTTTTGGCTGAAATTCTGGTTCCATTGATTAAAAAGAAGCAAGATGCTAAATAATAAACATTTATATATATGCAGAATATAGTCTTAATCACATGTAGTAGTAGAGTAACTCATTTCAGTAAAAAAAATAAAAGAATCTTTCTAAAAATGATCCTGAGACTTTTTTCATGCACCTGTCAAGTTAGAGATTTTGGGCTTTTTCACAAAGCGTTGTTTCAGACTAGTGGAAACAAAACATCCAAAAGACACTGTTAAGTGTTTCTTTATAGCACTTGATCTATTTGTGTCAATAGATCTTAGTTGGATAACATATTTTGTGTTTTCTCAAGATGCATCCTAAATCTCCACATTTTTATTCCCGTATATAAGTTTTTACAGTTGTTCATATACATTATATTGTTAGAGTTGTTCATATATAATTTGCTTGATTATATACAACATTTAATTTCCCCACGAATGTGAAAACATACTGTTTTCTGAGTTACAAAAGGAGATTTCATGAGAATCCAATATGGATAAAAACAAGAATTTTAAAACTGACTTCATCCAATGTTTAGATTGCTGTACTAGAAATGTATGCAAATGAACATATATTTCATTAAATAATGCATCATTTGCATTTAAATATAACATTTCTGAAAACTTGTAATGCAAAAGAATGTTTGCAATTATCAATGTAATCAATCAATAAGTTACTTTTTAAACCTATTCACCTGCAGTGGCTCCCGTTAAATGTAAAAGAGAAGTCCTCTGATGATGGCTCTGGTGTTTTCTGCAGCTGTGGTCGCGGGTGTTTGTGACGTGATGCCGGGACAGATACCGGACCCCTCGGTGACCGCCGGCTCCCTGCCCAGTCTGGGGCCTCTAGCGGGCATCTCTGCCACCTCACTGACCGAACACCTGAAATACGCCGACCTCTGCAACCTCGGGGCCATGCTGTCCCCTTTACACCTCCTGGGGAAGCTGGGCAAGCGAACGCTCCCTATTAAAGCCGAGGTGAGCGCCTTTCGTCCTCCATCTCTAGGAAAAAGCACTGTTGGTTTATCTGATTGAATTAGTGCACATCGGTGTGTGAGGCTTGTTTAGTTTATGCATCTAAACGATTCATCTGCAGGAAACCCAAACCTGATAGCAGAGCTATAAACTGGTTTATTAATCATCTGGATTCAGTCAGTTTTATTGCAGAGTGCTGTTTGTGTGCGTTATTGTTCAGTCCATTATTTGATATTGCTTTCGGAACATCTGTAGTACATGCACTGGATTCATTTTGAAGATGTAAATAAAACTATAAAATAAAATGTAAATACAATTAGAAGACGTCCTTGTTCCTGCTTCAGAATTTCATGTTTAAATGGTTCTTGCCATTTCTATGTGATTATTGCAGAGTTAACTGGGAATTTCTGAATGAATGGTTTTTAGTATGCACATCTGGCACAAAACTGCATTCTTAACAAACGGCTGTGACTCCATCTAGTGGATAGACTGTGCATCTAAGTAAAGCACAGATGAAACATTAAAGCAAAATACAGTGTTGGCCCAGTCATATCAAGCTTTTACACAGCGACAGACGGAAAACAACTCATAGTGGCATGATTGATGATTTATAGACTTGAGACAAACAAATCCGGTAAAACCTTGTTTTGTAGATTAATGAAATACTTAAAATGCATGAAAATATTCAGCACCATAACAAGCAACGCAAATGTTTCTGTACTGTTTAGCTTAAAGATGCAGCTGCATCTCAAAATTCATATATATATATATATTTTTTTTTTTTTTTTAAAAAGCTATGTTCCCTGCCTTTTCATTTAGTTTTTGAGTAAAAATAAAAGAAGATCAGGATGAGTTTGTTTCTTTGTCAGATGTGTCTGCATCGGTGTCTCAGTAATGGATGTGAATGGGTGCCGTCAGAATGAGTCTGATAAAAACATCACAATAATCCACAGCACTTAAAAAAATGTGCAGTTATATTTTTGCACACTAACAGCTCTTAATCAAGTCCAAGTTCAGTTTTTATGCCTGCTGATTTTTGTTCATTCAGCAGCAATTAAATGTTTTGTTAAAAACAAAACAAAACAGCCCCACATAATAAATATGTTTACGGCATTGAAATTGAAACGATGATTCAATAAGAATTGGAATCGATCATAGTCTAAGTGCTGAGACACTGATGCAGAGACACCAAACCAGATGAAGAAGCAAACTCATCCTGGATGGCCTGAGAATGAGTAACTTTCCAGCTAATCTGATTTTTGTAAGTGAACTATTCCTTTAATGTAGACTGACTGAATGTTATTCAACGAAGAAATTGACTTGCATTATAAAATGCTGCTGTAATTTCACGATTGCATCCATCCTGGCTGGGTTTATGTGATCAGAGAGCACTGATTCATTCACACTAATTATAATTACTGGCTGATTCCAGCTCACTCAGTGCATTTATATATATATATAAATAAATAAAGCAGAACCAGAAATAAATTATGATCAGCAACACTAATGTAACAAAATACAGTGTCACTTTGTGGTCAGAAAGTATTGAAGCTGGTAATAATGATCAGTCTACTCAAACGTTTTAATAAATTCACCAGCGGAGACATAGGGGCTTTTTCTATGTTCCGAAATAATTATTATTTATTTTTGTACAGAATTCAACTTGCTTGGATTTAAAGGTGAATTGAATGTTTTAATGTGGTTTTCTAAACAAATGAAGTACTTTATTGGCAAATACTCATTTTGTAGGAAATGTGTTATTTTGCTCATATAGAAAGATGAAGAGGAAGAGCGGAGGAAAAGAAGGCGAGAGAAAAACAAAGTGGCAGCAGCAAGATGTCGAAACAAAAAGAAAGAACGAACAGAGTATCTACAAAGGGTACGTTTTCTGTAAAAGTCTCCGTTTTGGAAAATCACTTTTAAAAGTAATGCATTAAAATATCGCGTTACTACATTTGTTTCTTTTCATGGAAGGTAATGCATTATGTTACTTTTGCACCGCTCTTTGTCACCTGAGATTGAGGTGCTTGTTTATTTTTAATTCAAAAAGCCCAAAAGTAATATTTTTTCAATTTTAAGGGCTTTTTCTTACTAAAAGTGAAATCAATAAGCCTCGAGGTGAAAGAAGAGCCTCACAGTTACTCACAGTGTCTCTCAGATCGGGACAGATGTCAGCGAATAAATGGGAAAATGTTAAAAGTTACTTGTCATATAACATCATTTTAAAAAGTAGCGCTGTCAGGCCATTAATTGCATCCAAAATAAAAGCTTATGTTTACATAATATATATGTATGTGTGTTTATATATATATATATATATGTGTGTGCGTGTGTGTGTGTGTGTAAATTCCCACACATGCATGTACTGTATATATTTGAAATATACATTTTTCATATAAAATATACATATGTTACATGAATGTTGATATAGACAAGTAAATACATGTAAATACTCTCAAAATATATACTGCATGTATAATAAATATACACAGATATTATGCAAACAACACCCTGGTAACTTTCTATGAAGTCTGTATTTATAATATATTATAAGGGTATTCTTATATCAGGGGAATATAAGGAAGGCATTATGTATTATGACCAACTTTATAATATGTTGCATCATCTCAAGAACAAGTTTTAATGTGTTATAATATTTACTTATATGTGATTACAAGAGAATGATCATTTATAACACACAGTGGACATGACTTCACTTAAAACGGATAAATATCACTTAAAAGCCATAATAATTATAACAATACTATTTTTTTTTTTCTCAAACAGCCATAAGATCAGACATAAGATCAGATGAATGTGTAATACGACAGATCCTAAATGAACAATAATGTATTATAAATACAGGCTTCATAGATAGTGTTACCAAGACCTTTTATTTTGGATACAATTAATCACAAATCATTTAACATGACTATTAAAAATACATGTTCTTGTAAATATAAAAGTAATGCATTACAATATTGCAAAAAATTACTAACTGCAATACTTTTTATAGAAAGTAATATATTACATTACTTTTTGTCACTGGGGGTCCAATATTTTCTTGTATATTCAATGCATTACTTGTAACTAGTAACATTAATAAGTAATATTACTGTGTAACTTGTAATGTGTTGCTCCCCTCAGTTCTGTATGTATTAATATGCCTTCAACTCTTCACTGAAGGAGTCCGAGCGTCTAGAGATGATGAACTCGGAGCTGAAAGCACAGATCGAGGAGCTAAAGCATGAACGCCAGCAGCTCATACTGATGCTCAATCGTCACCGGCCCACCTGCATCGTGAGCACGGACAGCATCAAGACGCCTGAGAAAGAGGCCAACCCTCTCCTGGAGCAGGTGGAGGCCAAATGAGAAGGAACCACACATTTCCACGTTACTGTTTACAGGTTAGCTCATCTCCAGCTAGCTGAAGCACTTGGCTCGAAGCACTTGGACATTTTAGGGAAGAGAGAATGGCATCTCTGACCTGTGAGGTTGGAGTTTAGAGACTAAACAAACAAAAAGAAAAACACATGGATGGCCTGTGTGTTGGCAGTCGCGAAACTTTTGTGGGATAGTTTTTTCCACCGTTTTTATTTTTGGTCATAAAGTGCCTTATTTGTTTTAGTCCATTTAGTTTTTTGGAAAGAAATGTCTCTAGGTTGTTCTGAATTGATGAAAACACTCATGAAATGGTTGGACATGCGGGCTGTGGCCTCGCCATGTTAAACTGGAGGATTCTTCACGGACCACCATTTGCTGCCTTCAGTTGCGTTTTTTTTTTTTCTCTGACGCAGGCGTCATGTATGCACATATGTATGAACTGTTTACATCTTGCCAATTTATTATAGTTATCTAGTATATAAATATATATATATATGATTTTTTATACTTCCTGTACATGGACTTATCACTAGATGTGATACATTTTATGCAACAATTTCATAACCTCTATTTCTGTGACTTATTCAATTTGTTGTATAGCTGTGAAAACTGCAAACAATTATTAAACAAGTGATTTTCAAATGTTATTTTGCAATACTCTGAATTTTTGGAGTTGGTCAGCCTGCAGCCATTTACTGTTAAAATTCTTTCAAGCTCTTTTCATTTTCAATTCACTTTTTTCTTGACACAGGCAGAGTAGATATATCAAATAATGCAACGTAATCAGAACAAACAGTTAAAAAATAGAATTAAAGGCTGCTGTGTTTACAAAATCAACAAACAAACAGGTGCTTTTGTCTGTCATATACCAACATCAGCACCATATATAGTGCATAAAAAATCGTCCTGGTCTAAAGTGTTTATGGCTTGTTTTAGGTCCCTGAATTACTGGCAAAAATCAAGTACAGTTAATCTGTTAGTTAATATTAAATTAATATGCATAGAAATACAAGTGTGCAAATGAGAAATCACTAACAACTCTTATTTTCAAACCCTTGTTTTTTTTCCTACTCATATTTTAGAACTGTATTCAACTGTAACTGTGATCGATAATGGTAGTAAATGGTGGATAGGGGTAAGTCCGTGACAAAGTCAATTCAAAGACTGGACCAGGGTCATTGGGGAATGGGCAGTGATTGAAGGAGTCCCGATGAAAACTCCTTGGGTGTTTTGGACTGGGAACAGACTTGACAGGACTTCAAGTTGGTTACATCCTTAGACATGGATGGCCAACAGAATGAATTCTGTATTAGATGGAGAGTGGATGTTTCGCCTCGGGATGTTTCAAAATGGGGGCTGTGGTGAATCTCTCCTTTAAAGTAGGGAATGCGTAAACTTCCTCCTTATTCCAATAGGGTTGCTTGGGATTGTTCTTTAGCAGAGAAGTCAGAGGTCCTGCCACAGTACTGTAATCTCTGATGAAGCATCTATACAAATTAGCAAAACTCAGAAATCTCTGTAATTCCTTAACAGAAGTGGGCTGCTGCACTTCTGTTACCGCCTGGACCTTGGCCTCGTCCATCTTGACCCTGGTGACTGATATGATAACCCAGGAAAGAAGTTTTACGGACATGAAATTCACATTTTTCTGCCTTGACATATAATTGATTCTCCAATAATCTCTCCAGCACTGTTTTGACATAGTTGATAGGATCAACTGATACTCGTAGTGTCCCCTGGTGGTGAGAAATGCGGTCTTCCACTCGTTTCCCTCCTTGATCCTGATGAGATTATACGCACTCCTGAGATCCAATTTGGTGTATATTTTGGCTTCTCAAAGTTGTTCCAGAGCAGATGGCACAAGAGGAAGTGGGAAACGGAACTTGATGGTGACATTTAATCCTCTGAAATCAATAAATGGTCGTAAGCCTCCATCTTTTTTGCTTACAAAGAAAAAACCCACTGCCGATGGTGAGGTTGATTGAGAGCCTCCTCAATATACTCCTCCATAGCCTGACTCTGTTCTGGAAAGTGGGTAGACTTTACTCTTAGGGGGCATAGCATTGGAAAGGAGATCTATGGCACAGTCCCATGGTCTATCTGGAGGTAATTGGGTTGGTTTCGATTTACTGAAGACCTCAGACAATTGTTGATAACATGTTGGAATCTTGATAACGGCACTTCAGGATGCTAGTAGTGTAACATGGTTGTAGCGTGGATTTTAATCAGTGATAGATGCAGAAGGGAGACCATTTAATTAGCTCATCATTGAACCAGGAAATGTCAGGATCATGAACGGATAGTGAGGGATGTTCGAGAATAATCTCGTACTTGGGGGAATCCACTACATAGAGGGTGATGGATTCCTGATAAAACAGTCCAACCATGAGTGTGAGGGTTACAGTCTGATGGGTGATTACTGCTCCAATGAGTTCATCATTCACTGATTTGATTTTAATGGGTTGCGTACATGGCCGGGTGGGTATCTTTAATTCTTGGATGGTTTGTTGGCTGATGAGATTCAGGGCTGCTCCTGAGACAATTATTGCTGTTAATTCAAAATGCAGAGTATCAACGGCCAAAAAAACAGCAAGTTGAAATGTCTTATTTTGGAGCAGGTAAAAATGATGAATATTCCACTTGGATGTTGGCAGTTAGAAACTATTCTGTAACGGATACACTGACGCAGGATGTGAATCCTTATGCGGAAGTTTATTAAGAACAATAGGCAAAGACAGGTTACGGTAAATAGGTCAGAAACAGGTAGGCAGTCCGATCTGGAATCACACACAGGGGATATCCAATAAGCAGAAACAATAAGGCAGGCAATGGGTCCAAGTATAAACATTTAAATCAGTCCAATCAATAAACAGGAGAATAATGCTTGGTAAGGCAGGTGAACTGGCAATACTTTGCAAAGTACTGGATCTGGGCTTGAGGCTTTATACAGGCCAGACAGGAAGTGATGTAGAGGGAGCGGAGTTGAGTAAGTACTCGGGTGAGGGCTCCCTCTGCTGGCCTGGCGTTACAATTACTATCTTTATCTTACATTCTATCTAAATATAAAATGTGTTTTAATTATGTATTTTTGCACGTCCATTATAAACACTGTTTTTGAAGTCCACATGTGCATAAATGGCTAAGGGAACCACGGAGTATGACGATGAGTCAAAGATCAAATAAAGCAAAATGACAGGGAACTAAAATAGTACATTAGTCAATATGTGTCATGTTCAATACACCAGCGTCTTGGAGATCACACAGTCGTGTGTTGCTAGTTCGTTTCCAAAACAATGCATCGTATTGTGATGGTTAATCAGGGTAGTTTCATTGTCGTTCGGGAAACGCACCCCTGTTCAGTTTCTCGTGTGAGGGCCCTGCACTCATCCAGAGCCTCAAACTGGACTTCATCATCTGATCAACAAACAAGGAAAGCCTCTTTCAACAGTTTTCTGTAATGTGGCCTTTCTTCCCTGTGAACGGCTTTAATTGTCTGATTTCAGTCGCTTTCCATCTGTCAGCTTCATTCGGTCCCCTGAGGCTTTTAGCAAATTCTTCTTAAGATTTTCATGTTTGTTGCTTAAAACAGCTGTGTGTCCTGCAGTCATCCCTGTCTCGTTCAGTCCTCACATCCATATTAGGATCCACGATACCCTTGGAAGGGCTTTACTAATTTGATGAAAGCCTTGGCAGGTTTGGCATCACAGATGATTTCACTAAACTGAAGTGGCATGTGTCTTTCTTGGTACCACATACCCTCTCTCCTCAGTTTCATAATTTTCTTAACTTGGCCTATAGTGTTTTCACATGTAATGGCCGCTGGGATTACATGTCTATGTCTCAGATGCTTAGGCTTTAAGACCATTAATCTGAACATTTGAACTGTGAGAGACTACCAAGATCTCAATCCTGACACGTGTTCTCTCGTGTGTCTCCATTCATCTTTTGGCCCATTTTTACAACAGTTTCAGAAAACTGTCTACAACATTATTTGCTAATGTATAATCGTATTAACATAGGTGGCCTATGCCAATTTTAATATATACAGGCATGTAAACACCTTAATACACATCAATATTGCAGCTTTAACCAAAGTGCGCATGTGCTTGTGACATACATGAATGACGTGACACGCACCAGCAGATTAGAAACGATGGCGGCCAAGAAGGTGAAGTTCTTCTGGGGAGCTCAGGAAACTGACTTTATGTTGTCGACACTGCGCGAAATGAATATAATGGAATTCATTGACGGACAAAAATACAGAAATGGGGACATTTTTAGGAGCGGTACAACAAAAATGGTCGAGGCAGGATACACAAGAACCGGATAACAGATTTGCGTTAGCTGGAAGGCCGCGTATTTTAAAAACAAAATGTTTTGTGGTCCGTTGTGTGTGTGCAGCCGCACCTCTCAGCGAGGGCAGAGAGCAGAGGAGATGAGAGCTTCTAAATGCAAACTTTAATAATTCCAGAACACGAAAACAAAAGCTGACGAGGCAGCAAAACAAACAGCGTCACAACATTAAGCACAAAAAACTACGGAGAACTTGAAACTCAAAAACATCAGTATTTATACACAGGAACTCAAGAGTTAAAGTGAAGGCAGGTGAAAAGGACAGGTGGCACAAATGAACTAATCAGGGAACAATAACAGACTAAACCAAAAAATACACAGACGGGGGGAGAACAAGACCAGACAGACATGGGATGGAACAATTATGATATTTTAAACGAAATTCTAAGTCAAAGACCTCTAGCCACAGGAAGTGACAATAGGTTGGATTTGCAATCGAGGAAAAAGATGTGGGCTGCGGCGATGCACAAGTTGAAGGTAAGCTGTAACACAGACTTTTAAGACCATTGTAAACTGTCTTTGTGATGCGGAGTGCTTTCTTTCTTAAATAAAGCCATTTGTAAGCTTGTTTGTTTTTTATCTTTGTACAGAAGATGAATGGGATGAATCCACTCAACTAGACCATTCGACGACTAGCACAGACTACTTTAATTGTGAATGTAGTAGGTTCTCTCTCTCTCTCTTTATTGGTTTTATAATAAAAAACAAAACAGAAAAAAATCTAATTTAAATAAATTAAAAACATTATTTTAAAGTAATGTGTGAATGTAAATTGGGAGAATTTATAATTTGTTATGAATTAATTTTATTCTTTGTGTTTTACATTTAAATCTCATGATGTTTGTAGGGTCAGGAGAATCAGAGAAGAAGAAAAATAAAGTTGGACGTCACTGGCCAGGAAGCATATAAGCGCGTGGAAAATGCCGGCCAGATAGGTCCTGTCATGAAGCGGAGCGCAGGCAGGGGATGCCAAAAGTGTGGTTTTGAGACACACCTTTTCAGGAACTCGAGCTGCGTCGACGAGATGCTTTGGGACCGAGAAGCCCACGCCTCCAGACTTTTAAATCCCTGCTTGAGTGTATGTTTGTGCACATCTAGGATGAGAGAACAGAGGAGCTCGTAGCTTGAAGATCGAGTACATAAAATCGGACAAATGTGTGGGGGGTTGACCACCCAGCAGCATCACACATATAGGCCATGGAGACCCCTGCTAGCAGGGCCTTTGAGGCTGCCACACCGCGTGTCGAGTGAGCTCTGACTCCTAGCCTTGGCGGGAGTCCAGAGGACTGATATGACATGTTGATGGCATCCACAATCCAAAGTCTGTTTGGTCGCTGGGAGTCCCTTCTTGGAGGGACCAAAACATATGAGCTACTGCTCTGACTTTTTCCACATGGCAGCTCTGTGGACATATGCTCGCATTGGACACACACAATTTAGCTTCTGCTGACCAGGCTCCCTGAAGGGAGGTGGGTTAAAAGCCTGTAGTACTACTGGCTGAAGTGTGACCGTAGGTACCTTAGGGCTGTAACCCGCTCGC
>JAUCNO010000279.1:643906-654148 GCA_032353835.1 Enteromius viviparus | reverse complement strand
GGGGACAATTGGTCCCCACGGGGATATAAAAACCTGTCCACACACACACACACACACACACACACACACACACACAGTCCTTACGTTCTGTTCTGAATGTCTATGGCACAGGCACAGCGGATGATGGAGGACAAGAGGGTCCATATGCCAAAGGTTCTCGCCTGAAGACCGTTTACTAAAGAACAACACATCAAGAGGTTTAACACAATGACTTAACACTGGCTGAAATGTGTAATGTGTGAATTTCAACTATCTGCTTATATCCTTGTTTGCAAATTGCTACTATTACTCTATTAACAACAATGTAAAAATTGTGGTGTTGAGATATATTTGTGTCTAAACGCTTTCTATGCTCACATTACACACAGTAGCTGAAGTAATGGTAGTGCTTATTTGTGAAGTTGTAATGTTAGTTAATGAGTCAGTAATGAATGAAAGGTGAGGATTGTGAAGGGGAGGTCTTGACCATAATCAGGTGTTCCTGTGTAGAGCTTCTCAGACAGGAAGCTGTAGTCCCTGAAGCTCTGTACTGTGTTTCCCACCGCAATCACGGACACCATGAGCAGCCAGCTCCTCAACACGTTCAGAAAGCGACTCATCCTTCAGCAAACACCTGCTGGAGATCAACACCAGCTCAATGCTGCACTGAGAGCAGAGCATGCTGGTACTGTACTTTGAGATATAAGCCATACTGTACCATACTGAATGACTGAATGTATTAATCTATGGTGCAACCATGACATATATACAAAGAACATGGTACTATGGTACTTCTCTGTCAAATCATTTCTTTTAATATATATATATATTTTTTATTATTTTTAAAATAAATTAAATGTATACATTCATCAAAGCTGAATAAACGAGCTTACCATTAATGTTTATTGGGAAAAGAAAAATGCATATTACTAATAAATATCTTCAAGCAACATAACTTAATATCACAATGATTTTGGGCATAAAATAAAATGTATAATTTTGACCTATACAATGTATCGTTGGCTTTTTCTATATACCCGTGCTACTTATGACTTATTTTGTGCTCCAGGGTCACTCAAATAATACTATACGACACGTTTATTAGTAACTTTATTCTTACCTTATGTATGTGCTCCAATAAGTACATGTAGCCTACTGTATCTCCTCACGAACATCAGCCGTGATTGATGTCTATTTACTGAACCGCTTCAAGTTCACAACATTGAGCAGTCATGGACATGAACGAGGTCCAATCAGATACTTCGGAAGACGGCTGCGTCACGTCGCACCACCACCCTATTGGGTAATTTGGAATCAGTCTTTTTAAAAGACCGCCCTGTTTTAGGAGTTCGGACCAATCACTGGCCGACAAGCATCTGACGATTTCTAAAGGAGTGTCAGGTAGAAACGTTTTAACTTAATATTTGGAATTGTTATGAGCATATTTAAATATTTTATGAAGAAAATACGACATAAATAAGGATAAGTAGGCTCAATGTAAGCCAAATTGTAAAAAAAAAAAATATATATATATATATATAACATACATAACAATCAAACAAAGCTAAAAAAAAAAAAAGATTTCCCCCTCTGGCAGCTAATGTTAATACGATAATGAGAATATGTAAAATTTCTGAATTAATAAAGAGAAAAAATAAACGGAAAAAGTAATTTAACTTGAAATTTATTTTTTGCACCATATTCGTGTATCTTAAAATACTCGTTATTTGTACGGTTAGCAGTGTCATATATTTCTAGGCAAAGTTAAACAAACCAAGTACAGCAACAAAAATGTAATCTTTAATCTTGTTTTCCATTCTTTCAGAGGTTTACAATTAAAAATAAGAGTCATTGTATTTTGTATTTGAGTGGGTGAAACAAATTAAGCGGGTAAATAAAAGGAAATGTAATACACATAGGGCTGTCAAAACTTATTACCCGTATTACTGGCATTAAAAATTTCGCTTTCGCGACACAAACGCGACGCATGCGCACTCAGCTGCCGCCCGTTAGTTGCTGTAGTTTTGCACGCATGCGCACATCGGTAGCTGTCAGTTGGTTGTTATAGTAACAGGCGTCCGAAGTTTAGCGCCGGTGTGGGCTATGGAGCTAACAGTTAATAATTACACGCCACGCAACACAAACAGGTATGCTACTAATTACATTTAGCAGCAAACTAATGTCTAATGTGGTGTGCTGGACATTTAGACGTTTACTTCTTTAATCACAGTCTGGTTAGCTCGGTTAGCAAACAGCTAGTGAACTCTCTTCAGTCACACACAGCTAGAAATAATCCTATCTTTGCTTGTCTTTATATTTATATTACTACATTGTTAGGAGGCATTTTCAGTCGTAGTAGACACGTAGACGAAGTAGTAATTCATAAAAAAGACTAATAAATGTCTCAGAAATCTGAAATTATAAATCAAAATCTATCCAGACACAGTAACGTTATTCGCTATAATTTAGAAAAGGGTAACAAATTATGACAATAGCTCTGTGTCAGATCCTGATAAAGACAGATTACTTTGATAGAAACGTATGACATGAATTAGGTTGAATAGCAGTCAGCTGTTAAATTTAAGTTAAAATGTTGTCCCCACTTAGGTAAATTAACTATACATTCAGAAAATATAATAAATTATATCTTTACTAATTTTGCCAAATCTTTCAATATAAAATGCATATTGTTTAATATCCATAAAGCACAGTAAAGCTGTAAATGCATAACAACTCTTTTCATCAAGATCTCATTGTTTTCCAGATGAGTTCAGTAGATTGGATATGAGCACTGTCACCCACACATTGAGCTGACACACACACACACACACACACACACAGACGGAGATGCCAGCTGCGAGAGAACAGAAGGACGAATCCGAGTCATCGTCTGAAGATGAGCTGGAGTAAGTGTCTTTACTAAAGCAGAAAGCTTAAGAGTATTGATCATGGAGATTAAATTCAGTTAATCAGTGAGCAGGACTAGTAACCTTACCATCATTACACACACAACGTCAGGTGCTGCTTACCGACTGCTTTCATCATTTCACAGAGCTTATCGTGACTAACTATAGACGAGTCAGTTCCTAAATAGTAGCAGCCACTCTTCAAATAGTCTAGACGTTCTTCATGTCTGTTTTCAGCAGCACAACTGAATTCAGTCTCCCTGTGAAGAGACAAACATGAATATTTTACAAAGAATTACTGAAAATTGTGGTGATCCAAACCCAAAACTTGTTTAATTTATTTAGGCTGGGTGTCAATCTAATGCCCGGCATTCTCAAGACATAATAGTGGCATTAAGAAGACTGCATAGATGATAATTGATCACATTGGCTGTAGATCTACACGTTCTGTGGAGTATTTGTACGGTGACCAGTGCATTGGGAGCAGCGAAAAATTATTCTAAACTTAATCAAACCTAAGATAATATGCAGTTTATAACATGACTTTAATATCAGGATAATTGTTGTAATAGTTTTAAACTGAGCACAAACCCATGACTCAATAATAATATCAAATTGCACAGTTACTGTAAATGCCTTACTTGAATGTGAACGTACTAAATAGCAACTTGTGTTGTTGAAACATGTAAGTATATTATGGCACGGTTCTGAGCAATGCAATCATAAGGCATTGTTAAACGATCTGTAACAATTGTTATATAAATGTTTTTTAATTAACTTTTGATAACTTAATGTGTATGTTGTTTTTTTAAATTCTGTACTAAAAAAAGTTATAATAAGTACATAAACACATTTCGATACATTTCAAAATAAACAAGTTAAATTTCAGAGTGAGATTTCAGCATTTTATAAATGTTAAGTGCTTTTTTGATGGGAAAATACTCATTATAAGGGTGCAAATATTTTTTTAAGCTGTTGCTTTTTGGGAAATCAGACATTGACTGATAAATCTTTCTTTGACTGTGTTACACTTTTAAATTCAGGATGGAGTTATATCTATCTGCAAAAACAGACTGTCTTTTATATAGAGTTGTCTGCTGTATGGTCTGGATGATTGAACATGAGCAGATAATGATTAGATGCCTGTTCACAGCCTGTCTTGTTTTGCTGTCATGTGTGATGGATGCACATGTATCAGTCTACTATCTTATCTCTGTTCACATCCTACTTCAAGGTCTCATATTGCAGAGGCTCTTTTACCTGTCAGATATTTTAATCTAAGCTGATCACCAATTTGCATCACCACAGCTGCTGTTAGAACTAAAATACGGTGGTGCGAGCCGAGAGAACTCAACGTGCTGCAAACAAAACGACAACACATTAACACATTGTGTGTAAGGAACTGAACATTTATGAGACGCTCTTTAAATGTGTCTGGAATGCAGGTTTTGTTTGTTTGTTTTTTGGCTGGTGAGGGACTTTCCTTAAAAGGGATATGTCAATGTCATGCAAATGTAAAATGCATCTGACACAGGAAATAGCAGATCTGTCTTTGTTGTGATAGGAAACTTCCGTGCATAGCCTGGAGTGGTGTCAGCAAGCGCATTCCTGTCCTGCTCTTCTGTGCAGAAGCCATTGTGTCCAAAGATGTGGCCATCCGCTCTGTTGGAGGTACGGACACAGAGAAATCTTGTGTGCTTGACACAGACCAATTTATTCAATTACAAATCAAAAAAATCTAATCTAATCAATAATTATATCATTACTTTAATGACTGTGTTTTCTTTATTGAGAATACATTAGTTCAGTATTGTCAAAACCATATAACATGCACACACACACGTACGTATATTCTATTTAATAAATGCATTGTTTATACAGACAACCAGATAATTTTTGACATTATTTTTGTCTAGTAATTCTTGATGTACTCACAACAGATATATATATATATATTTTTTTTCCCCTCTTATTTATAAATCATATGTCTTGTGTTAATATCTACAGTCTGCTTTATTCTGATGTTTTTTATTTTTAATAGAAAAGTATAACTTGGCCTTCAAGATTGTGCGCACGGAGAGTCGTCTTGTTCGTGGCATACTGGTCAATCACGGATTCCACGAGGTAGAGCATAGACATGGTTTGAAATTAAATGCTAGCATACACTGTTTGGAAGGTGGAAGGTTTCATCTTGTGTATAGAAATTATTCATTTGCATTTAATATAGTTTTATAATAATTAAAAAAAAGAAATTAAGATTAAAATAACATCTGATATGACCTATGGTTTATTTGGCCCGTTGGAAATTGAAAAGTCAAGTGCGTTACATTATTGCATTACATTATGGGACATCCACACAGTACACTTGTACATTGGTACAGTTCAGCTGATTTTAAAAACACAAATATTAAGACTTCAAGCTACAATTCAGCTTCTTCAGAATAAGCTGTAATACAATACTTAGGTGTAAAAGGGGCTCTATGGAAATAAAATAATGCCTTAAAGATTTGCATGTGAAGAGTACGTGTTGTGCAAGTGTACATGAGATTGCAAGCGTACATTAAATTTGTGAAGTATAAGATCAAATAAAGATACAGATGTCTTCTGGTGCCCAGCATGTTAAATGAAACAATCAGATAAGAGTACGTCGACAGTCTGGAAACCTCATTTGATTGGCTAGGAGATTAAGGTAACCCCGCCTCCCCCCTCGCGCTTGCAACACTCAAGTGAGTGAGAGAATCGTGCCAGAAGTGAATGCTCAAGGATAAAAAAAACAGAACAGTACATATCGGGTTATTTCGGAAGTTTTTATCGTACGTACACAACAAGCCGTTTTTCCATTTGCAACAGATTAGTTTTACGCTATTGATCCGTTTTGCAGTTCTTGACACAGGTCGTTTCGCTTGCAAACCGCTGTTTACAGGCTTGCAATGCATTTGGCTGTATTTTGGCGAAAAAATTGTGCCAAAAGTCTAAGCACGGAAAAATTGAAATCGGAAGAATACAGATCGTATTTATTTTTCATTAGCATGAAGCTGCAGTTTCACAACACATGAACTACTCTTGCAAAAAAAGTGACATACTGCACGTCTTGTTTTCCTCACGCTTGAATCTCGCTTGCGCCTTTACAAATCTTTTCTTGCGCTTGCAATCTTATGTACACTTGCACAACACGTACTCTTCACATGCAGATCTTTAAGGCATTATTTTATTTCCATAGGGCTCAATATAATAATGTAATAGCAAATGAAAATGACACTAGAGCAATTCTATTTTTTTATTATTTATTTATTTTTATTTCCAACATTACCTGACCTAAAATAAGATTCCTTCTATGTTTAGGTGCACCCAAATAGCAATGATTTTAACCTGATGTGGACCGGCTCACACCTGAAGCCCTACCTGATGCGCTCTCTGCAGGATTTCCAGAAAGTCAACCACTTTCCCAGGTGAGTCAGTAGAGCTGTCTGCATGCCTAGGTAGCTTCCTTCTGAGGCGGAACCGTGCATGAAATGGCCAAATTTACATGTTATATGATTCACAGCTAATTTCAGTCAGATGGACAATAGCATGTTAATAAGCTTTATGCTGATAAAAGTAGACAGCACTAGGCCTGTTTAGCCAATAAGGTGGTTTTTATTTGAACTTTTAAATGATTTAAATGCTGAAATATTTTAAATTGGGGCTGTAATCAAAACTTTTTTTCCTATGGATGTTTTATTAGGTTAAAGACAGATATAATACATAATGTAATATAGTACATCTATTTAGTTGACATTGATCATTGAATGCTTTCCTAAGCTAAATGAAACATTAAATAACATTGTTTAAAATTGATTTATCTATGTCTTGTTTACACAAAACATTATACCTTTTAGTAAGTTGTACTGTTTCGTTCAACACCTTCTGATGTTTATTTGTGTTTACTGGGTGCTGTGAGTAGCAGTAAAGAGGGAGAGATGCTTGACTGTGTGCTGCTTTGAACTGATGCTATGCCAATTTAAAGGGCCACCTGAATGTTGTTGGTGTTCAACCAAACACTAATAATGAGTACCAAAGTCACACACATTCTCACTCAACAACAACAACGTCCACACATTTAGCCTTCCAAGTGGGCTGACAGCATGTGTTTGTTGGCAGTTTGAGCAGAGTACATTTTGTTTGGACATCTGCCTCTCTGAAACGGCGTAATAGATCAAACTAAACATGTGCAGCCGCTGCGATGTTATTTCAAGGGTTTATGTTCCCTTCGCTATCTCAGATGCTAACCTCATCCTAGGCACTTACGCTCCTGTTGCTTTCCAGGTCATACGAGCTCACACGGAAAGACCGGCTCTACAAAAACATCCAGAGGATGCAGCAAACCCACGGCTTTCAGAACTTCCACATCGTACCCCAGACCTTTGTGCTTCCTGCCGAGTACCAGGAATTCAGCAGTGAGTGGGCACCTCGTCCAATCAGCACTCAGACATGTGTTTGGCTTAACATAAACAACATCAATTAGAAAAGTGTGTCTGCTTCTCTGCTGGGCTTAAATAACACACTCTCTGTCCTCACACAAACCTCAGGCTCCTTCAGCAAAGACAAGGGCGCGTGGATCATCAAACCAGTGGCGTCCTCCAGGGGCAGAGGCATCTACCTGGTCAGCAGTGTAAGTAATCAAGGGAGCATGATGTGATAAAGCTCATCTGGAGCATGCATTAGTGACTTTGTTTCAAAGATTGCCTATGTAGCCAACATTTTAAGGCAGCGTAGTGACGTCAAGTCACCTTTATTTACACACTGCTTTCAACAATACAGATTGTGTCAAAACAGGTTATTCTGTAGTATCAAATAGGAAAATAAAGTATCAGTAATGTATAATAATTATAAGATTAAAGCAATAGTTCAACCAAAAATAAACATTTGATGTATTATCCCAAGATGTAGGTGACTTTGTTTTTTCAGCAGAACAAAGATTTTTAACTCAAACTGTTGCAGTCATATGCAAGTGAAGTCACAGATGAAACCAAATTAAACCCTGCAGCTTGTGGAGATACATTAAGGTGTTAAGACATGATACAATCAATCTGTGCCAAAAAATCAACAGTATTTATATCATTGTGTATATCTATGTGCCAGAGCATGGTGAGGCATCACGCTGGATGTTGTGAATGAGATCAGGAGAGTCTGAAAATGTGGTGAAACAGAGGTAAAAAAAAAAAAAATAGTAGAAATACTATTCATTTTTTTGCACTGATCGATCATTTCTTCCGTAGGGTTTAATTTGGTTTCATCTATGTATGTTTTTTTTTTTGACAGCATTATATGACTGACAGACTGCAACATTTTGAGTTATAAATCTTTGTTGGTGTTATACTGAAGAAACAAAGTCTCCTATATATTGGATGCCCTGGGGGAAGCAGATAATAATCACATTTTCATTTTTGGGTGAACTATCCCTTTAAACACTTAATAAAATGCCTTTAACTGGAAATTACTGAATTCACTGATGTCATTGTCCAGATCAGTTCAGTTGAAACTTAAAGGCAGAGTAATATCTGGAAGCCAATGTTGATTACCAATGATCACGCCCCTACCCCAAAAGGGTCTCGTCCCTGATAGCTCCAGCCCTCGCATATGTAGCCTATGAAATCCAGGCAATGATTAGTTCTGTGAAAAAAGCAGAACCAATGTTACACCGTGTCTACACGGGATGTGAGGTGCACAACAAAATACTATAGAAGTCATTATAATCAGTGAAGCTGTCCACACCTGACCAGACTGCTGCCGTGTTCTATCAAAGGATTTTTAATGGGCACATAATCACGTCCAATGTAGGCAGACTTTAGTAGACACTCACTATCGAGAAGAACTAATGCAACCTTGGCGTCAAATTGCAGGAATTCTGCTCCTTGAATTCTCTCCAGCGCTGCTCCCCCACATCATTAGTAGACATGCCTCTTACTGCTGATTGGCTACAAGTTTGTTTTGGTAATCTGTCCTGACTCCATTTTTTAAAGCATTTTGCTACTTTTTAGTGTCCCCAACTATGCAAGCCAGATGAACCAAAACCCACTGGTTACAGAATGGAGAAAAAACTTACAACTTAGAAGGGCCAGTTCTCCTCTGACCAGACCAAACCATAGATGTTTTCTGACATTAAATTAATACTACAGGGTGGGCCATTTATATGGATATACCTTAATAAAATGGGAATGGTTGGTGATATTAACTTCCTGTTTGTGGCACATAAGTATATGTGAGGGGGACACTTTGGACCATGGTGTCCATTTTATCATTTATTTATTAAGGTGTATCCATATAAATGGCCCGCCCTGTATAAAGTGGATGGGGCTTAGTTTGATTACTGAAAGAACACACAATTTCCCATGAGTTTATAATAAAAAGTTTAGTTTTAAGGATGTACCGTGACTAGTTAGAATTCTAGAAGTGGAGAAGTGGAGACGGTCACAGGTCACAGGTTCTACACTGGCTTCACTCATTGGTGGTCGGTTTGCATTGTGTCACAAACAGTTCAGCACTGCTTGCATGGCCAACTTTGAGAAATGCATGAGGTCATGTCGCTGCAAATCACTGGTGAGCTTAAAGGCCCCGATAAACTTCAAACAAAATCAAAGAACAAACTAAAATGATGTCATTTAGAACAAAATCAGGCCAAAACTAAGTTCGTTTTGAGTTTGTTTTGGCAGGCTCCATAACGTATCATACACAGACAAGGCGTGAGCTGATGACATGAACTTGACAGCGTCTAAAGGCCCGTTCTGACCAGATATTACATCTGTTACCATGAATATATAGTTCAGAAACTATTAAAATGCAACAGATAAAATGTATGAATGTGAACATTTCGCCTCTCGTTTCTCTGGTTTACTTTGCTAATACATATTGCAAAAAATTACAAAGAAACATCGAAGTAAAAGTGAAAATAGAAAGACTGACTTTTTTTTTTTTTTAAAGCATAATCTATTAATCTTTGTAAATCTTTTTTACTAACCACAAGCTTAACTACACAGTGATAACCACAGAAACTAAATATCCAACATAACTGAACACTAACAAGTATTTTCCTTTACTCATAAGTGCATAAAATAACACTTCATTTCCACATTTGCACTCCTGCTTCAGTCCTTTGCGGATCATGCAGGGAGCTATAAATACAGTGGGTACGGAAAGTATTCAGACCCCCTTCAATTTTTCACTCTTTGTTATATTGCAGCCATTTGCTAAAATCATTTAAGTTCAATTATTCCTAATTAATGTACGCACAGCACCTCATATTGACAGAAAAACACAGAATTGTTGAAATTTTTGCAGATTTATTAAAAAAGAAAAACTGAAATATCACATGGTCCTA
>JAUCNO010000279.1:606764-636104 GCA_032353835.1 Enteromius viviparus | reverse complement strand
CGCTACCTCCCGTTCGCTCCATTCGCCTGAGCAAACTTTTCTCAGAAGACCTATCATTTTATCGAGTCATGCGACCATGGTAGTATCGAAAAAATTGTTATTGCGGTACAACAGTATTTACAATACCGTTACATCCCTAGTTAATTCATGTTCGTTAATTCGTAATGTACTAGATAGTGTATATGACTTACTAATTTGTTCGCTCATTTTATGTAAATCGTGCACTTGATATACTAATTCGAGCTTGTTCTAGGTAAATCGTGCGTACTAAATAATAATAAGTTGTAGCCTACTTCCTATCCATGTACGTATGCATTCTCATAAACATGTTATGTCATGTTATTTTGAGTTGGGAATAGGGCTGCAACTAATGACTTCAATAGTCGACTAGTCATCATGAACTGCAAAAAAAAAAAAATATATAAATATATGGCTTTGTATCTTTTGTATATTTAATATATTTTGTTTTTAGCATTTTCCTTCCTTTAAAAAGATGAAACACAAAACAATTTGAAGACATAACATTTATTGCTTCCAAGTGCATTTTCTGCATAGCAAATATGAACAAAAAGTTTGCAGTGCTGCAGTAAACAAAAGAGTTGCAATCAGCAATAATATAAACACTGTTCCATAAACTAAAGTGTATTGCATGTAAATGTTATCGCTGCCCCAGGCTGGAGTGGGTGTGTGGAGAGGAGGGGCGCAGCTATGAGCTTATTTGGTGGCGTGTGATGCCCACATGAACTGAATAAAGCCTCATCACAGCAACTGTTAAAAGCCGAGCGTGCCTCTCCTCAAGAGACCGGCCTCTTCCCTGTGCATGAGCGCTGGTGTCCTCGTGGGTCCAGGAAGGGAACTTTGCTATCGACTATTAGTTGACCAGTCCACTAGTCGTTGCAGTCCTAGTTGGGAGTGAGTTGGAATGGAATCATTTTAAGTGAGAGGCATCTACATCACATACTGAGAAAAGGAGGACTCCGTTTTACTTAAATCGAGGGAATTAAATAGTTAATTGTGCGCATGATCTAGTAAATGGAGGGAATTAATTAATAGGACTATTTGTTTATTTTTCTAGGGACGCATGATATTCATCGACCGATATGTAATGCACATTTTGTCAGTAAAGCCTGACGAGTTGTGCATACTCACGTTTATTATTAGTGTGTTTTTGCGCAGTACACAACAGCTCTGTGTAGTAAATGCCGCTCAATGTGAAATCACGCACCTGATGGAATTTACACTGATTACAGAACCAGCTTACTGACTAAATATTCATTACATATTGTGCATCACTATCTTTTCCTTGCATGTCATGTGCAGGGCTCCATATAGAGCGTGAACACTTGGTCTTCTGTGTGAATTCTGTTAAGAGCACACACCTGAGATATGAGAGGGGAGGATAAAATTGTAACGTTTTAACCCGAGTGGAGCAATGGAAGACGTAGGAGTCAAAAGGATAATATAAAACAAAAGACTTTAATTAAACAAATCAAAACGTGGAGCAGTATCCATAAATGCATACACAAAGACAAAGGTAACGTATGGGTTGAAGGACAAGGGTAAACTGAAAGAGACACGACTTAAATACAACCACTAATTGACAAGACACAGCTGACAAGAATAACTAATTAACATAACTGGGTCAAGACACACACATTGGGAGAGACAGAAAGCACATGACAGAAAACATAGAAACAAAATACAATAAACACAGAGTAAAACAAACTCAGGATGTTACAAAAATGAAATTTTGCATTTGCTGGCAACATTTTTATTTCTATCAGAAAAATTTTGCATTTGCTTTTGAACAGTTTTGCGTTCTCTCATATGTAATCTTTCTTACAAATCTTTTTGTTCTTTTTTGCCAGCCCCCAAGAAACGTTTCATTAAAAAAGCTTTTTGTTTGGTCACAAAGCTAGTGATGGAAATAATATTAGATGTGAAGGAAATTGTTTGTTTATTTATTTATTTTCCCTCTTAAAAACGTTTTATTCCACTTGGAAAATTCGCTTTTTCAATTTGCTTTTGAGTGCAAAACATTTTGTGGTTACTTTGAGAACCAGGGATAGAAATAATATAAGATGGAACAACTATTTTTTGCAAATGCTTGCATTGCATGATGAAAAAACACTAGTTCTGTTTAAAATATAAATAAATGCATTTCTCTGTTTGTCAGTGCTCATGGGCCAGATTGAGGATCTGATCATCAAAGCTCTTCTGAGTGCTGAGATCCACATCGCTACAGCCTGCAAGATGTTTGTCCCTCATCGCTGCAATTGCTTCGGTAAGAAAGAACCATATATACAGTACATGGTATGTTGTGTATCTCTGCTGTTTTTCATGCTTCTTTAAAAAAAAGATTAGGCATCAACGATTACTGTATGTATTAGTAAAGAGAAACTGAAACCGCATGTTGTTTGAATTGGTAAAAAAATCAATGTGCTTATTGGACATGCTCAGTGACACACAGTATTGAGCATCCCTAAACATACAGCACATTAGGCTACTCTATTATTTTATTGTGGAATCATCTATCCAAAGTAAAGGTTTACAGTATATGATGTCTTGCATCCTGTAACAACCTCAGCAGTGTGTTTAACCAGAAGAATGCAGACTTTACTGTATGATAGACTGTTTATGGAGGCGAAAAACAGAACAATATCTGCTGCCAGAGCAGAACTGCAGAGATGCCCGTTTACAGTCCAACTGTTTCTCATTCTGAGCTGTTATGGGGTGTTAACTACCTGCATGAGGTCAAACACATTATCCTCCAGAGTAATCATCCACTTATTCACTCCATCAGTCCTCTGATTTATGTTCTTTAAATTGATTAGTTCATTAGTGTATTAGAGCATAGAATTTGGAAAACAAATAAATAAAATAAAACAGACATGTTGTGTAGTTCTCCTCGCCTCCCAAAGCTGAACACAAATGTGTGTCATGTGAAGTAACAAAGCAAAACTTTGAATTCTGGTCCAAAATGAACACTTGCCAAGAGGGAAACTTCTTTCTGAATTGCAAAATGATGCATGGTTTATGTTCTTTGTTGTTATTGAGCAAAACATTTTCAGCATTTTTATGGGTCAGACACTTTGGTACAAGAAATGTATCGTTCTTTACAAATAGAGGCTTTAACAATGCGGGCGATGAAGCAGGAATAAATAATTGTAATTTCTATCATATTTGGAATCATTAGAATTCCAATGTCCCTCCCGAGGTGAAAATCCCATTCAAAGAGAGACCTACAGTAAGGAAGGCCAAGGGGTTTCATTAATAGTCAGATTAAAAGTTAACCAGTGAATGGGTGCCATCAGAATGAGAGTCCAAACAGCTGATAAAACTGATTAATAGTTTTCATGTGACATCACGTGGATGTATTTACGAACAAAAGATCATCCTGAGTTTCAGTGGAAGTAAGAGTACAAATAGTCTGGTGGTCAGTGACTTGCGTGTACTTATAGTACATTTGATTAGCCTCAACAGTAAACACTTTATAATAACTACACACTATCAATCATTAGTTAAGCATTAGTAAATAGTCAGTTCATCCTTTATAAAGCATTGTTCCTACATTAATAGTCATAGGTAAGCAGTTTATGAATACAGCTATAAATGCCTTGTTCTTGGATTATAAGCATATCTATTACAGAGGAGATTTAAAGGCAAAAAAATAAACAAACACAACACAAAGGGATACAGAACTATATATTTCAAGATGCAAAAAATATATGAAACTACACTTTAAAAAATTGAAGTCTTGTTTTTCATTTATCAAGTGTACAGATGTTTTTTTGTATCCCTCTGTGTTGTGTTTGTTAAACTTATCTGTGTAAAAGATAAATGAGTCCTGCTTTATAAATGCTTTACAAGGTATAAGATCAGCTCACAAAAACAGATGTCTGGCAACTAGAAATGCTTTATAACTACCTGACTTAATCATGAATTACAGCAGGAACATGTGTTAATAAAGCATTAATTAACAAACTGAACACCTATTATTATGTGTCTAAATAATAAGATTTATTTATGTACAAATAAATTAAACTAAATGCGATTTTGGGCTGGACGATGTATATAAATATGCATTATATATATATAACTTTGATATAAATGATCACCCAGATTTAGATCAATCTATTTTAAATTTACAAAATGCGTTCAGGCAAATCTGCTTTATGTATTTTCCTGCCTTACAAATCAGGCACATATAAAAGTCAAGAAACACGGCTCCTGACTGCATATCTTTATCTATAGACCACTAGAACTTGGTGCATGACTGGGTTTAATAAGGAAACTGCGGTAATCGTTTGTTTTAAATCTAGTCATGCACTCAGTCTGATTGAGAGGCCTGTTCCGTCGGGAAAGTGACGTCAATGCATACCCTCTATTGCCAAGTATGGTGTCCCATAATATGTGACCCTGGACAACAAAAACCAGTCGTAAGTGTTAATTTTCTGAAATTAAGATTTATACTTGATCTGAGAGCTGAATAAATAAGCTTCCCATTGATGTATGATCTGGATGGATAGGGCAATATTTGACCGAGATATGGGAAAAATCTAAATGCTGAGAAAATCACCTGTAAATTTGTCCAAATGAAGATCTTACCAATGCATATTACTAATCAAAACTTAAGTTTTAATATACTTTTGGGAAGAAATTGACTAAATATCTTCATGAAACATGATCTTTACTTACTATTCTAAGGATTTTTGGCAAAAAAAAAAAAAAAAAAAATATATATATATATATATATACAGTATATATATAATTTTGAGCCATACAATGTATTTTTGGCTATTGCTACAAATATACCCCAGCGACTCAAGACTGGTTTTGAGGTCCAGGGTCACATATGTGCTTTGCATTTAACCATCCAAGTGCAGTGAGTGGCCAACATAACGATTGCTTTACATGATGAACACATTTCATTTAGGCTTTGATGGACTCATAAACATTGATTAATGTACATACACCGAGCACATGGGGAATGAAATCACAGAGTAGAGCTCACTGGTTCTGGAACATCAAGCACGCATGTTTGATCTTCTGATAAGAGAATAACACAGATACATTTCTGTTGTGAAGAGGAACTCACGTTCCAAGCAGAATGTGAGAGGTTGTCTAGGCCGGGGCCTGTGAAGAGTCAAACACGATTATCCTCATTTGTCATCCTTGTCTTTCTCCGCTCCAGTGTTCTGTCATCTCCACTGTAACGTGTTTGTAGACATAATATTTTCTCCAGGAGGTGTTGCTTGTTTGGGCTGTGATAACACAGTCCCTGTGGACTGCTCTGTTATCGGACAATCACCTGCATGAAAAAGATATCTTTTCCCTGCACCCGGTCTATGCCCTCATCTCGCAGTGAAAGATGGGATAGTGGAAGCAGGTAGGGCCAGACCAGGTGTCACGTGACTGAAAACGAGCCGCCCGTGCAGGTGCATCAGTGGAATGTGATGGATGCAGTGTGATACAGATGAAGTGCTTGTGCTGTGTTTAATATGGTGAAATCAGTCAGTGCTCCAGGGGTGTCCAGTCCTGCTCTGGAAGGCCATTTTCAAAACACATTCTGCTTTAGCTAGTTACTGTCTCTTAAACCGCTTTTCCATTCTTTGCAGAACCGTTTCATTCTGCGCCGATCCGATCTGAGCCGGCCGGTACGGTTATGGTTTCATTTTCCACTGCGGCGCTGATAATCGATCTCTTTGAAACGCAATTCAAATGCGTCGGTAACACAAGTGTTTACATGTGATATGAGGTTTAAGTAACCACTGCGTTAAGGAGGATGATAAGAAATTTTGGTAACACTTTCTATGAAGTGTGTACTAATAATACATAATAATAACTAACTTTATGTCTTTTTACATGTTTAAAAATGTACTTATTTGTGGTTCTAGTTTTTAAGAGTGTGATCCTTTAACACGCACCGAACATGATTCCTTCGATTGTTACACTGGATTGTATTTAGTTATAATGCATAATATGTCTCATATCTTGCCATTTTACTTTTGTTACTTAAAGCTGACAAATACCACTTATACGTAGTAATAATAAAAATAATAATATATTTTTTCAAACAGCTATAAGATCAGATATCAGATCAGATGATTGTGTAATATGACACATTTGCTTTAAAGGTTTTTTTTTTTAAATATAGTATCAGTTTGATTATTCTGATGGTACCCTTTCATTAGTAGTGTGTCTGCTAAATATATGCTTACAATTTATTTTGCTGCTTCCTCAACAGACAAGAATAGGATGACAGGACTCACAAGATGTTGATCTTAAATAACGTATATGATATAGTTCTTTATAAATTAAGTAGAATTAACATGGTGTTCATTGTGTGTTATTAATAATCGCACTCTTAAAAGCTATAATCAAAAGTACGTAAATATTATAATGTATTATTAATTGTTTTTATGATTATTCATGAGATGTTATAAAATATTTTAAGTTTTTTTTAAGAGTTCATAGAAAGTGTTACAGTACTTAAATGTCTTTCTATTTTATTACTAATTTGTGTTTACATTGCTCAACATAGCACACTTAGCAAGCTACGGAGATACTAGCAGCCAGGCAACAGACAAGTGACAGATCCTGAGTGACTCAGCACTAACCGCGCCAAGAATGGTTTGTAATCATGCCACACCATACTAGGCTCATGTGGAAACACAACTGGAACAAGAACTATTTGTTTTACCTTTTTTTTTTTTTAATAGGTGTCTATCAAGACAGCATTTTTGGGCGTCAGAGGCACATTATCAGAAAAGAATGCTTAAAAAGGCTTCCTGTCCGCTGCATATGAAAATTGAACTTTATGTAATTAATTTGTATTGGGACTACATAAATTTATATATTTTGCTCCAAATACACAGTGGGTACGGAAAGCATTCAGACCCCCTTAAATTTTTTCACTCTTTGTTATATTGCAGCCATTTGCTAAAATCATTTCATTTTATTTTTCCCCTCATTAATACACACAGCACCCCATATTGACAGAGAAATACTGAATTTTTGACATTTTTTCAGATTTATTAAAAAAGAAAAACTGAAATATCACTTGGTCCTATGTATTCAGACCCAGTGTGTACATTAATGAGCGGAAAAATGAACTGAAAGTATTTTAACAAATTGCTGCAATATAACAAAGAGTGACATATTTCCATACCAAGTGTAGCTTGTCACACATAACATGTCCAAACGTGTTTTTTTATACAATATCTATGGCATGAGCACTTAGAAATTCAGGCAGCTTGGAAGTTATGAATCTGTAACATTATTTATTTTCATTTAACAATACTTTCATTGCTCTTAAATAAAGATTTTCTGCTTTTCAACACAGTTTTTCACTCCAGTCATGAGAGAAGATATGGCAGTTTATAACACAGCATGCACTCTCCATTCCGATGTGTTTTTACTGTAAAATTGAAATGTTTAACTTTATACCTCTACGATTATCCTGTCTGCTTTAGTGTCTGTGTCTCCATATCACAGAATGTTCTGCGCTGCCCACATCACACACATGTTCTGATGACCCCACCTCTTCACGTGATGACGTAGACGCAGATTTAAGTGTTTACATGGTAGAATTTTAATTTTGTTTGGTTTATAGAATGGTTTATCCCACCCCTCTTAAACTGATTGCAATTTCATTCAGTGTGACCATTTTTGTTCCAGTTGAGGTTTTTATATGAAGCATTTTCATTCAGTGTGGACTTTTAAACCGATCACTATACTTCATGTAAACACACTGACTGTTCCTGACATGAGACACAATCTGTTAAGACTTTTATCTATTGTTTAAATTTTGTTAACATAATTTAAGACTTTGTTTCATGTAACAGTTAGTGAACAGTTTTGGAGAATTTGATGTTTCCCCAAGAGATAGGAGCTGCACTTGGATGCCCGAGAGGCGTTTCAAAGATGGCCGCCGAGCAACATGACTTGTCTTAAAGAGACTTTGGTTTTATGTAGTGTTCTAATTTTATGCAGAAGTGTATCTTTGGATGGAAAAACGTGTCATCATAGAAGTGCTAATATTAAATGTCACTCTCGTCAGTGATTCCGTTCCTCCAAACCAGATTCAGTCGAGAAAGAATTTAGAGGTAGTATGTTCAGTTACCGTCAACTTTTTTTTCCCTTCAACTATTCCTTTCATCATACCTACACCCTGCTCCGCGTAACCCTTCTTATCCCTCTCATCTATACTGTCTATCACAATGAGAAATCTCCATGTCATACCAATAAATGAAGGAATAAAACAAGCAAGCAGAAGCAGAAGTGGTGCGGAGGCTATTAAATGAGAAAGTGTTGAAAAAGCGTTTTAGCTTTGGCTCCAGGAGAACAGCCCTATTGTTTTCCAGGTGTACCTCTCATCTCACTGAAATCTGGATCTGAGCCACACGGTCGATTGACTCTTAATATGCTCTTTATTGTTTGCATGTGAATTAATGGTGGGGTTGGTGAAGTCCTGTAACATGATGCTTCATTGGTCTCCGCGATCCCTTACTAGTGAGTAAATGAGGCTCTTTGTGTGAGTTAGGCTGCATGTGTGATTTGTGTAATGGCCGTTTATCGTTCGTCCTTAGGTCCAGTTGAATGCTTCTTTATATGAGTAGGTGCTCTAGAGTTTACTATACTGAGTGCTCTAGAGAGACATAAATAAAAAAATAAAATAAATAAAAATCTGCATGCAGGTGACTACAGCAGTGGCTAAATATATAGATGAGTCTCTGCTTTCCCTGCATCAACAGAACAATGCAAAGGATCAAGAACCATTAGCAGAAGTGGATGTTTCGGTTCCTGTAGTTTTGGAACTCTTGTCAACTCATAACCATATATTGTTTGTTTTCCTAAAATTTTGAGACCTGAATTTATCCATGTGGCCACGGAACCACTGACATGTATTTGGTCATGATGAAGATATTTGTTTTCTTTGTTCCAAAAACCGAGCGAGCTGCCTAAGTAGGCAGCGTTTGTAGGTGTGCTCGGAACGCTTGGTTCCACCCTACTTTGGTCAAAACGGAGCAGGATCCCACTTATTCTTCATGCGTAATTGAATCTTATATTGCACTGCAACAAGCTCAAAAGAAGAGAAAAATCCACCAAGTCACATGCATTACTCTTTGTAAATTTTTAATTAATTTATTTTGTAATTCTTTTAAAATCTCTTAGTTTCCGCACAACTGAAGTAACCTGTTCTTCTCTGCTGTGCTGTGATCATGTGTAAATGATCCCTAACTTGAGCTTAGGAGGGAAGTTATATTTCATCCGTGAGTTTATGTGAGCCGCTCCACCCTCTGTTATATTGTTTATGAAAAGACACCCAAAACCATCAGGAATACGATTCATTTTTGTAGTGATGCAACACTGTGAAGTGACACAGCAGATCCAGGAGACACCCAGTGAGATGATACGTTACGGTCTTGTTATTGTTGTTGTGGTGAGTTTGGTTTGGGCTTGTTTTCTCGATTCCAGAGCCCAACAGCTCATAATAACGCCCGGCTTTGATCTTCCCTTGTTGGTGCTTATTTATTCTTCTCACAGTGAATATTTTGCGGTGATGTTAATGGGCCCTCCCAGCACACATTAAAGAGCCACAGATGCCAAGAGCGAAGAGAGTAGGGCGGCCTGTGAGGGCTGAGGTGCGGGCAGGACCGGTGTCTGCTCCTAATTGGGGGAAAATGCATTGCACATGGGCTGTTGGCTGCTCGCTGTGTGAAGCGCGGTGTAAAAGCGCAGGGAGCGTGCTGTTTGTGTTCGTATGTGTGTTCACAATGAAAAAGGGGGCTCATGTTGTGTGTTTTGAGCTGATTAAAGAAAGATGTACTCATCTGTAATTCAGTTCAAGCCCTTCAGCTGCCTACACAGACAGTTGTGGGATTTATTAGTCTGCCTCATAGGCAGGGGCAAAAATGTATGGGTGCCTGGGGAAAAATACCATTAAAGTCAACATAACGCATTGCATTTAAGTTGAAATTATGAATGTTGCAATTAGGAATGACCACTAATAGTCAACTAAATGTTAGTCATTTTATTTTAGTCACAAAAAGAAAAAAGATAAACAAAATTTGTAAAGGACAGATTATTTAGGGCTCTGATTTTTTTTTCCAAACTTTTCCAAATTCCACATTTTTTTTTCATTTATTTGAATTGCATTATTTTTTTTTAACATTTAAATTTTTCTGGACTTTTTACTAAAAACTTGAACCACATTTTTAGGATCCTATTTTCCACCTTATGTTTTATTGTTACCAAATTCTGGGTTTTATCATGTGTAACAGTTTTAAAGCATAAACAGCTTTTATTTATTATTATTATTGCATGGCTTTGTGGAATACTCAATTCTGATTGATCAGTCGCCACATTCCAATGTTTGTTATTTCCAGATAACAACCAGTAAAACTAATAACACAGGCTCATTAGAGTACTATGAATCATCTTGACTGTTACGTATCACTCCGCTGTCACTGACAGTTTGGCGACATCTGGTGGTAGAACCTATTCTGCTGTCTATACTGGATGTGGCGGGGCGCAGCATGACGAATTCCCGACAGAAAACTATTGCTGCGTTCTGTGAGGTATTTACACAAGTTTCAGGTGATTTTCAAAGGTTGCTTTTGTCGCATCCAGTGTAGACAGACTTGGCTTAGCTGTCGCGTTCGGTGTGGAAACAGTGTTAAAATGCTTAATCACAAGTTAAAATGGAAAATAGAAAAACATGCAGACAGATTATGACACGTATGATGCCGTAGATCTCAATAAGGTTAGTAAAATCTTTCAACTTAGATTGATGTTTTGTATTTATTCTGCTGGCTGTACATTATCACTTACTCAATAGCCTCATGATTTTCTCCCTTAGTTTATTAAAATAGATGCATGCTTTACATTACATTGATTTATCTTTTTAATTGTTTTTTTTTGGCAAACAAAGAGAATTTGCTATTAAAATTAAAACATAAAAAAATTAATTGCATAATTATAATTTTATAATTTTAGTGTGGTGGAAGAACTGTAGTTGTTTTTGTAATAGTAGTATTACATCAAGAACAACAATAGAAAGTCAAGTCAAACCTAACTTTTATTTTGACGGTTTGCTGGCGTGAATACCTTTTTACATTTCTGTGTGTAAATATGAAATGACACTAGCTGTTAGTTTTACTCAAATTAATCAGCAAACTGCTCATGAAGTACTTTGAGAGTAGTTCTTGGGATGTTGTTCATCTATTTATGTCCTCATTTAGTGAGACGCCAGACGCTGAAATTACTGTGAGCTTCAGTATAGTAAACAAGTTCAGTGTGTAGTAAACAAATCCATGTGTTTGCACCATTTATTAACACCCAGACTCGCAGAACATGCAGGATTCATGTTAGTTCACCCCAAAATTAATATTCTGAGTAAATTATTTTACTTTTGGTTTCTTTGCATGAAAAAAAAGTATCCTCAGAGTTTTTACTAAGCTTCTCGAGCTGGGATCCAGGGTCAGATAGCTCTCAGACTTCATCAAAAATATCTTCTAAAGATGAAATAGGGTCTTATATGTTTTGAATGACATGAGTAATTAATGACAGGATTTTCATTTTGGGGTGAACTAACCCTTTTAATTTTGCAGCTTAATTCTTACCAATACAAGTCTATTCTAAATAATGTCAGTGTCACTGTCAGTGTTTTCCGCATCACAGAAATCCAAGGGCTGTAATTATTACTAGGGCTGTGCAATATATATATATATATATCAATATATTTGCACATTTCGTCAGTAAAGCTGTTTCTTTGATTAACACTAGAATCTCCATCAGCTGTTTTCAAACGGACTGCCAGTTCATACACAGAGCCAGTACATCATTGCCATAGCTTCTTAGTGATCTACGGCTCTGTGAACGAACTGGCGGTTTGAAAACAGCTGATGGAGATTTACCGCTAATCAAAGAACCATCTTATCTGACGAACTGCGCACAAAATGAAGCGAAAACTGTGTAGAGGATACTTGCCTCACAGACATGAGAAATATATCCACAGAAAGCTTGAAGCCAACATGGACGCAGGCTTGTCTGACAGGTTGTGCCATGATTCAGGCCAGTTTCACTTTTTAAAGTGGTATTTTACATCATCTGAACGTGGTTATTCTGAATTCTGATGAATGAGTGAATGAGTGATTGGATAACCAGCTCTTGCATGTAGTCTGCCTGTTTACAAATAAAAATAAATAAATACATTTTGTAAATTAATTACAAAATGCTCATACAGTATGTAACAAAATCTGGTCTGGGATGTGTCTTACACTGAATTACACAGGAACTGGAACCGGCAGATGGATTATGAAGGGGAAAATGTTTGATGGACTTAGAAGTACATCTCAGTTAACAACCCATAAGTACAGCACAAGAGTAGATTTTGAAACCTTTCTAAAGTGCAAAATAAAGATATGCCATAATTGGATACAGGTGACGTTGAATAGTAGAATGAATTGTTGATCCCTTTGGGAACCAGATCAGTGATGCTGTGAAGTTTAAAGGCGGACACAGGCTTATAGTTCTGATCTCACTCTCTAAAACAGCTCTGTTTGCTCAAGAGTAAAACATTCAGACACTCTCGCTCTCTTGGGTTTGGAGGTGATGAGGTGAGCGTAGAATGGACACAAGAAACCACTTGATAAAGACCCGCTTTAAGCCAGAGGGCATTTAGAGCCACGTATAGGCTCTCTTTCAAAACACAGAAAGCAAGTTCCCAAATAGAAGGCTGTTCCAAAAGGCTGGAAGCAGTATTATGCTGTCCTCCTGAGTATTAGCCGTAAGGTTGTGATGCGTGTATGTGTGTGATGAAATAAGATTAGGGAAGATTGTGTATATAATGGTGATGTGTTTCTCAGAAAGACAGTAAGCCAATTTGACTCCCCTTTTTCATTTCATGCCAGCTGCTTTCAAACGTGTCCATGTGTGTTTATGTGAGCGCTCTCTGAAGAGAATCAGCAGTTTCTATTTACAACATGCAAACCAGTGTCAAACACTGTTAGTTTGTGAGTGGGTGAATCCATTTATTATAAGCAACAAAGTGCAACCACTGGTTAAATAAGAGTTTGATTTCACAGTAAAGACAACTTCATCGATAACAGGTGCTTTTGCAAGAGTAACAGCTTTTTTGATTTTATTTTTGATTTTTTTATTGACAACCATACTTAAATGCAGGTTTATATCCAGAAATACAGTGATGACCATGGCAATGGATGGGGTTAATAATACTGTATGTGAGAATAGACCAGTACATTAAGTATCACATATTTGACGTAATCAGCTACATATGTTTATATCCGGGTAAAAGCACGTGTATGTACATAATCTGCGCTGTGATATTTTCTAAAATGGTGGAAGACGTAAGTCAGAGGAGAAGAATGGTTGAGTAAATTGTAATTTTTGTTTATTTTGGGACAAAAAAAAATTCTCCCATCGTCACAAAACTGAAGTTGATCCACTGATGTCACATAGTTTTACTGAAGTTTTCACTGCGTTTCTGGGATCGTTTCAGTTGTACTGCTATCTATTGAGGGTCACATAGCTCTCTGACATCATCAGAAATATGCTCAGTTGTGTTCTGAAGATGAACGAAGGTCTTTTAGAACGGTTGAGTAATTAATGACAGATTTGTTTTCTTTTTTGGTGAACTAACCCTTTAAATTCTATTCAATACTAAAAATTTATTATTATTAATCAATACAATCTACTCAAATTAAATTGTATCTTCTTTATCTTTTTTTTTTTAAGTCACAGACCAACAGTATGGTTAAATATGGCTGTTAAAGTCTTTCATATTCTTTCATTTGTTTACAGAGCTCAGTTATTTGCTGAAGTCACAACTACATTATATACAGTACACAATCACAACCACTAGCTGCTTATGCAGTGTCATGATTTAAGATCACAATATCCATAATTGGATTCTGGTGATGTTTGGTCAGCCATGCAAGGTTTAGGAGAGACGCAGTGATCATTTAGAGGATTTACTTCTTCTGTATTTTGTTATTCCCAAAACCTGTCGGTATGTTTCTGTCCAGTTTCTTCTTCCATTATTGCTGTAGTCTGTTCATTTACATTTACAGACAGCCATCTCTGTGTGGTGTGTGTCCTCCCATTCACCCGACTCACTCAGTGTGTGTATGTGTGTGTCTCAATTTGCAGAACTGTATGGTTTCGACGTTCTGATTGATTCCAACCTCAAACCGTGGCTCTTGGAAGTGAACCTCTCTCCTTCATTGGCATGGTGAGCGATAATCACACACACCAGTCCAGTGATTTTTCCATTTTTTGTGTTTATGGTGCTATTTACAATAACAACTTTTTTTTACCAGGTTTTGGGTGTTTGTTTTGTGCATGTCTTACATCAACAGACCTTTAGGCTACGTCTACACTAATACGGATGAATTTGAAAATGGCTTTTTTCATCTAAAAACACTCTGCGTCCACACTTATCGTTTTCAATGGTTTCTGAAGAGTTGATCATCCACACTCAAAGGATGGAAAACACTTACGTTCCTGTACTGCGCATGCGTGAAACGTAAGACTATTCGATCTGCGTCATTTGAAAGTGTGATTGTGAAAGTTATGAGCTGTTTTTAGCCTCAAGATGTGTTGTGGTACGTGATACGGGTAAGGAAGGCTCTAGGAGGAGAGAGCAGAGGATGTGAAGATCAGCTCCTCATGGACAGGCTGATCATCTTAAGGAACAGGAAGAGGAACATTCATTATGGCATACATGAACTAAAAGCATTTGACAGCATCTCCCTCCATCTGTGAACATACCAAACAGACCCAGTCATCATCGGCTTCTTGGAAGGTGAAGCGTTGGAAAACCAACGTGTGGTTTGATGCCAATGGTTGCATAAAGGCTGGTAAAAGCCATTATGTGAAGAGTTTTCCAAGGCAACTCTGTCTCACTACTGACAAACTTCTAATGAACATCCTAAAGAGTGGAAGCCCATGTTATAAGATGAAGAACAGCATCCGTCTTGTCAGCACCCAAGTTACTCAGCAGTGACATTCAGAAGCTCTGAAAGATGATAAAGGAATTTCAAAGGCCAGATAACATCTATTCTAGATCAAACGCTTCCTATTTAAAAAGACATTTACTCCCTAGTTGTTTTTCAATACAACACAACAAACACTACTCAGAAAATGGACAATTCACTCTGCTTTTGTTTCAAACAATGTGTTCGAGTAATTTGTCCAATTAGAGAGAAGTTCTTAATGAATACTTGAGTCAAACTCAAGCCTGCCATTAAGTGTACTTGTCAGGATGCTCATAAACATGTGTGTGGTGCTTCTAAAAACAGCACAGACTGCCCTGAGCTGGGTTCAAGAATAGAAACGTTGAAATATCTTCACATTTGTGTTTACTATCAAGTGGAAGTGTCATTTAGTGCTCTAGGCAGAGATAAATCATCTAGTTGCATTTATGATTGGTAAGAGTGCATTAGGGATGTTATGATGAGTTTTGCAGCTTGATGGTGTAAATCACCTTTAACTGTGTGGAAATGAGCAGCTTGGACATTCTGCCCAGTTTCATGGAAGAAAGAAAATAATCATGTTACAGTGCACACCCTATTGTGTTTCTTTTAAAGGTTAATATGACAATGCACTAATTATTTTTTTTAATTTGTCTTTTTATATTTCTAGTGATGCTCCTCTTGATTTAAAGATAAAGGCCAGCATGATCTCCGATATGTTTTCTCTTGTGGGTAAGTTTCTGTTTTCCCAGGCTCAGAGTGTCAGTCGTAACCCTGACCTCAGTCTCATGTTGTGAATGTGCATGTATGGTCGTATTTTCAAACCACAGAACAGCCATAACTGCAGGTTACTGTGGCCGTGGCTTTTGTCATGTGGGTCACGTCTGTTTGGTCTGCAGTAATGACCGCTTAAGAAGGAGGAGTGTTGTGCTTTCCTGCCATTCATGAGGGTTTGTGGAAAACAGTTGAAATCACCAAATTTGGCAAAGTGCGGTTAAACAAAAAAGTGGCAATGAATATATTTATATATATAATTTATTTTTTATATATTATATTATTTATATATATATTTTACCAGCCAAAAGCTTGGTTAATTGTATTTAATAAAGCTCAATATGGCAAATGGGGCTAATATCTCAAGCATTGATTCATTATGAAACTTGAAGAAATTATGACAGAAATCTGTTACTGCTGTAGAGTTAAATGTATTACTCAAAGTAATAAGGACAATAGTAATACAAATTTTATCCCTGTTTTAATTAAAATGATGAATTGTTCAAATTTCATGTGATTACACTTTAAAGTGCCCCTATTATGTCATTTTAAAGGTTGCTAATATTGTTTTAGGAGTCTCGTAAAACAGATTTACATGTATGCAAGGTCAAAAAACACTTTAGTTTTCTCCAAAAAAACGACTCAGTCTGTCTAAACCCCTCCCTCCCGTGAGCCCTCACTGCTGTGATTGGTCAGATGGTGCAGTCCTATATGATTGGTCTACTGCTACAGCGCTCCACAGAGCTTGTGCCGAGACTACCGTGGACAGTGCTTTTGTAAGTGAATCGGACGCACCTCTACATAGTGAACTACAGCATTGTATAATGTACAACACTGCGTTTATCATTACTTAGGGCACATTTACACACAGCCGGGTATTTAGAGAAATGAATAATTCTCCCCTCTGTTTTCAGTAATAACATTGTGCACACAACATCGTTTTCAAAAAACTTGTCATTTATATCAACCCCCATAAATACGCCGTCGAGCGCCATAATAACTATGCCAAACCTATGGAAACAGGGCACTCACATGATGTTAAGCATTTTCTGGCACATAATGTGATGTTTGAGAACCTAAAACCCCGTTTCTGCAACACATAACCAGCGTTATCAGAAATCTCCACATCTGCAGGGCTGTTACACGGCATAACGTACACAAATACGTATTTTGAATAATCAGTTATATTAATCTTACTTACAGGTAGAAGTTCAGAGGAGCAAGCCGGTCCAAATAATCTGGGCTCTGATCCTTCTTTTAAGAGCAAGCGTTTGGTGAATATCGTGTTGTACTCCAAGAGTGGAAAAGCAGTCATCAGTAAAATGATTGTTTGGGGGCGGGGCATTATGCAAAATATGTTACTTGGTGACGTGTGGCTGTAACAGAGAAAGATTCAAATTGCTGACGACTCGTGTAGGCGAATGTGAGCCGACTCTTGTTTTTGATAGACAATAACTTTATTTATCGTGCACTGTCAGCGTCAACTTTGCAGATAGTTTATGTTCACATACAGCTGCATGACACGCTGCATGAACCATCATGTTTGAAAAGGCATAACAGGGGCACTTTAAATGAAAACACCCCCAAAAAAATAAAACTTATGTCATAGAGATTTAACAAAATCCAAAATTATATTTAAAAAGACAAATACCGAATTGAGAAAAATAAAAATGTCAGATTTTAAAGTTAAATTATTCAGTCTAATGCACTATGAGAGTTGAGCTCATAGAAAAGTCAAAGTCAAGTGAATGAACTTTTTATTTGTGATATTCTATCTCAGTCTAAATTACATTCACACTTGTGTTTCAGGAAACCAAACTAATTAGAAAATAGGAACAATTTGTGCACATAATGAAGTGTATAATGCCAGATTGTGCTTTTGGTTTGATTTAAGGGCAAAGAATAATGGCCCAAAACAAATGTATTTTAAAAACTCCTCTTTTTACCCGGATGACCACATTGTCATATGACCACAATAATATTGAGGCAATTTTGATAATATCTCTGGTAATTTCTAGGTGTCATAGGTCATGCTGGGTGTCTCCTGTCTCTCTCACTAAATCTGTATTGCTCACAAACCACTAATAGGCCATTGTTGTGCCGCATTCTTCCAACCCTTGATCAGATGAGATGTGTCTGAAAAGCAATAAATTACCGTGCATCAGAAGCACAGTCTTGAAGAGTCCCCCGCAGGCGCTGTTCATTAGCATAAGTCGACTTACACGAAGGAACTGTCAGCAGAACATTAGACGCTCGCATGAGTCATTGAACTGTCACAGTTTGGCTGAAGAAAATACCTCTGCAGAGCTGAAGAAAATAATGATTGCTCAAGGCTGAGTTTTGTTATGCTTACGCAATAGTCTGTCCTTGCTCCAAAAGCTTGCAAATGTGACGCCAGAGAAGCGATCGCTCGCTGCAGTGATTGATCTCTGTCTCAAGTCTGCAGTATTTTATCTCGATCGTTTTTATGGCAGCGTCTGTGTAATCCCCATTTCAGATGATTGCTGACATCATTTTTGGGTGTCTGGCCACAGATCAACTCAAGACTATTCCTAAGTTTGAGGGTTTCGATTCTGGCGACAGATTCTTTTGCTATTCTTTTGTCTATGAATGGTTAAATATTTGTGTAGTGTATTTGTTCATTTAAGACTGTGGTGTTGTGCTTGTGTATGGTGTTTTTTTAATGGCTTAAATATGATGTAAATAATGTAATAAATCAAGTAATAAAAAACAGCTTAATAATTATTTTGGCAGCATTTATGCAAGGCAATGTGACAAATTGTAAATGTTTTTAATTGACACTTTTGACCACATACACTACTGTTCAAAAGTTTGGGGTCAATAAAGTTTTTGAATATTTATGTTTCTTCCACTCACCAAGGCTGCATTTAAAAACAGTAATATTGTAAAATACTGTTAGAATATAAATAGCTATTTTCTGTGTGAATGCATTGAAGAATGCACTTTATTTCTGTGATGCGCAGCTGTATTTCCAGCATCATTACTACAGTGCGCCGCCTAATGAAAGTGTGGAAACCATAATACAGTGTGTTTTTTCTGAAATCTTAGATAAAAGAAAAGCTTAAAAAGAAAATGTGTTCTACATTTTACATTTAAAACATTGTACATGTTTTTATTGGCATTTTTGTTTAGTTTAATGCATTCTCGCTGAACAAGTTTCTGAACAGTAATACATAACATCTATTATTGCAGAAATTCTAATATCAAACACTTTAGAACTTTTGATTTATTTATTGTCTGAGCCGTATTGGCCTGCTGTTATTTACACACACTCCATTACACATAAGCTTATAATGAATAGACTGCATTAATCTTCATTAAAGAACGCTCTTGTATTAACAGCAACTGTTTCTTGTGCTTAGGTTTTGTGTGTCAGGATCCGTTATTACGACAGCCGCGACCTGACAGAGCTGGGATTGATTCAAGAATGAAGAATCCTTTGCAGAAACTTCAGGTAAAAATACCCACACTTTGTGTAAATACACAGAATAAACCACTTCTGAATTGATAGGACAATTATAGTGTAAAGAGAAAGAAAAGCCTTCATGTTTCATCATGCAGGTGTGTCTTTGTAAGACAGTGTCAGGGTATAACTTGATTAGGACAGGGTGTGCTAATGTAGTTAGAATAATCTCAATCACTGTGTGCTTTCTAGTCTGTGATTATTACTTTCTAAAGATGTTGAAAACTTGATGATGGCACTCTGATCCACAGGGGCCTAGACAGATTAGAAACACTCTTTTCTCTTGGACCCAGATTAATGCGTTTTGGACCTTTTTGATGAAATGAAGAACATTAAAGGTGCTCTATGCGATGTTGCAGGATTTTAGCTCGATTTTATTTTCATCTCAAACCGTATGCATCACCCCTTGATCGTCTTGCTGTCTGCTCTCTGAATACACTGGGAAAAAAACCCACTCTCGAAAGACAATACAGAGGCTCTAATATCGAAAGAAATATTTTGGGCACCACAACAAAAACAAACTTCGGCCAAACAACCGGCAAGAAGAGGTGGGGTTTAACACGTACTCCAGCGCGTTGATGATGTGTTTTTAAAGAGGTCATATGGCATTTACTAAAAACAACATTATTTGTGTATTTGGTGTAATGCAATGTGTTTATGTGGTTTAAGGTGCAAAAAATATATATATTTTCCACATACTAAACATTATTGTTTCTCCCTGCCTCCTGAAACGGGTCGATTTGTACAAAGCTCATCAATCTAAAAAGTGTGCTCTGATTGGCCAGCTATCCAGTGCACTGTGATTGGCTGAATACTACAAGCATGTGGTGGAAATGTTATGGATACATATAGAAAATGGCGCCCGCAACAACACTACAGCCAGAATAATAGCCCCGCCTTCTTTCTTTGTGTAAACATTTGGGTGGTGTTTGAAAATAAACCCACTTTGTGACGGAGAAAAGTGAGGGCGCGTTTAAACGAGCCGTTTTAGGAGGGTGTGGACAAGTCATAACTTTTATAAAGAATATCTCTTTGGTTTTTTGCATCTTCAGGGATCTTATCTATGCACTAACAGCTTGTAACTCTCCAAAGAGTCAGAGACCAACCACCACCAGCTGGTCACTAGATCATGTTATTGGTTCCAAATGCTTATAATGGACTCATAACTTTTGGCCCGTAGTCGGTTCTCAAGAGGGTGGGACTCCTCAGCAACCCATCAAACCGGCTGGCAGAGTCTGGAGCAGCTGTTTTATATCAATCTGATGAAAAGGATTTAGGGAATTCCATGGTGGATTTGGGATACAGCCCTCCTCAGTTAACAAACTAGATGTTAAGGAGCTGATTTCCCTGTCGATTTCCTCAGGTTTTTTTAGACTGACGTGATCTAGATTAATACCTTAAACTCTGTGCTTTGAGTGCTACTGAGGCTTACGTGGCAATGCTGCCATGAGTGCTGTTGTGTTTATAGCATAGCATCATTTTCTAGTTTTCTGACTGAAGAGTCCATCTGTGTGAGTCAAAACAACTTTACAACAACACATTATCAGTTCGAGAAAACTTAAATCAGCTCATAATGAAGAATCCTGTAAATGGTCCGCTCAAAAAATAAATATTATATTGAGACAAATTCAAGCAGCATGGTACAAGCTTTAACATTGGTTTGATAATACAAATTCTTGTTAGGAAAACAGGTTTTATAAAGACACAATTGCTTAAATTCAATTCCTCAAAACATCAAAGATTATCTAATATTATTACAGAACTAGAAGATGATAGATGTGTGGTATAAAAGAGGTATAGAAAACATAGCTAGGGAATAACGAGGAGTGGCAGGCTGTGTGGAATGATACAAAATAACTGCTCATCAAGTACTTTTAAAGATTGTAAGTCTACTCTATAATCAAGTACATGTAACTTTCTGACCTTTGAATGATTTGCAAAATATAGTCATAGACAGTGTTGAACAATACTCATGTAGTCAACTCTTACCCTTAACTCTTACTCTTATAGCACATTTAAGGTTCAGTCTCTTGCTTGATAATACACTCGTCTCTGCCTCTTCCTCATTGCTCTGTTTGCCGGTGTTTGACCTTGCCTGTCGATTCTGAAATAAAGAACTTGTGAATGTATCCGCACACCTCTGCCACGATCATTACAGAAGACTTTGCTGCCCAGGATCCAGCAGCTATCAGCAGGCTTCCACGGCAAGGTACCGATGATGATCCTTTAACGAGCCTCTGTGTCATCTTTTAAAAAGGACGTCTAATATGTGGAGGAGTTTCTGGTATACAGCCATTTGGTACCTGGGGATGAGAACTTACTCAAGGACTGATTTTGGAGTGGACTGGACCAGGAGATCAGTCTAAGCACGATCCAGATTTATAGGCTTTGTTTTATTGTGCTGTGAATTTGCTCTCACTGTAGGGGAGGTGAAAGAGGACATCCCCTCTAGAAATTTTTTGCAGAGAGACAATAGCCCGGTGTTTGTCACCAACCACAGTCAACACACAATACGGCCGCCGTCATTTAGCCACAACTGTCGTCATCTCTGAACTGCTGCACAAGAAGTTCGTCAAAGCAAAGCTTTTCCGTACTCGTTCTGTCCAGTCCCAACCTCGGAGGTTCTGCCAGTGGTTGCACGACCCCTGGAGATGTCAACTTCTGTGGGAGACTCTCCGGAGGTTCCGCTGGTGGCTGCACAGCTTTCAGGTCCATCTGTTCAGGCCATTGAACCCTTGCCTTGCCCTGCCAGATCGTGTACCAACATGGACTTCTGTAACATCCTGGGTTGTGTTTTCCAAAAGCATTGTAAGCTTAAGTTTTGGTTTGAATCAGTCTAAGATGCACTCAAGCTTACGATGCTTTCGGGAAACGCAGCCCTGAACCGTTAACCAGCATCCTTAGCATATTCGAGCCCTTTGTAAGCTCTATGAGCTCTATGATCTGTAACGACAGTGTTTTATAATAATAACTGACTCTTTCCTCAGCGTCAGAGACCGCCATCTGCCAACAGTGCCGACCCAGAAGCTCAGAGAGAGAAACCCGGCGCTAAGCTAGCAGAGAGTACGCTAAGTCTGACGGCAGAAGAGGTCAGTGATTTGGAGTCCACGGCCGACAGGGTTTTCATGACTTTAGCCAAACGCTGAGGAATTTATTTGAAGATAGCAGGCTGATGTATGCTCTTTCTTTTTGGCTTCTCCTGACATATTTGATATCAAGCAGCGTGTTTTATTGTCTCCCCTGGACAGATGAAAGTGCTGAGGAGGGTACAGGAGGAGCATGACAGGAGGGGTGGGTTTGTTCGGATCTTTCCCACTCCGGACACCTGGGAACTTTACAGGTGAGGGAATGAAAGAACAGATCCATGATTTGTAGATCTGAAAATATTGAGCTGATTTATACTACCAGGCAAAAGCTTGGAATAGTTTATATTTTTTGCAAAAAAAAAGTCTCTTCGGTTCACTTATGACTGCTTTTATATAATAAAAACAACAGAACAATAGAAGTCTTCAGCATCACATGATGTTTGAGGGAAAAAAGGTCAAATAAAGATATTATTACTTTCATTCAGGTGCATTAAATTGACCAAAAGTTTCTATTCATCTATGATTCCTGGAAAATGTAATGTGTCACAGTTTCCACAAAAATACTGGGCAGCACTCCTGTTTTCAACATTGATAATAATCAGAAATGTTTGTTGGGCAGTAAATCAATATATTGACTGATTTCTGAAGATCATGTGACACTGAAGACTGGAGTAATTTAACTAGTTTAACTGGTATTCACACAGAAAACAGCTCGTTTAAATTGCATTAAGAAAACTTCTTTCCAAAACAAAAGACTGTGAAGTTGTTCTCTTTCTTTAACTGATGTTTAGTCATGTTTATTTAGTGCTGAAACTGGTATTAATGTGGAGGATGCACTCCAGCAATCACTCCAAGGTTAGGTGAAGGTCATTCATACAAATTCATATATGGATTGGCGTCTTGTATGAATTCGTATGAAGTGAGGTCGTACGAATTAGACACCTCATAAAATATGTACAAATTCAACGTCATCAATTTCTAATTCAAAATGTTACGGTTTCTTTATAAGTGTTACAAATTATTTGTTTTTAAAGTTAATCCTGCACCATTTTTCAGTGTAATAAGAAATTTAACATAAACATAATTGAAGCCTAGAATGGAGTAATGTTCAGGTGCAGTGTTACACCACTTACTGGTGATGGGAAACATCTGTGAGCAGGTTACAGGGATCACCCTCCGCTAGATCAAATACCTTCACAAACCAGATGTGCTTTGACCACGGCAATCAGTGCCAGCCTCAGTCTTCTTCTTTCTGACATGAGTAAGAAGTTTCTTACAGTCTTTCTTCTTTCAAACATTGTGATGAAAATTAAATTCCAGCAATGCCAAGTCAGGAGGAGATCATTTCCATCACTCATGCATGTGCTCTCGCCTCTGAATACACGAGTGGGTATCATTACTGAACATCAGAAAACATCTGCAGCCTCAGAAGATTGTGCATGTGAAATATAGATGAAACCAGTGCATTCAAACCTACAGCAGGGTTATTATTGGTAGATAAAACTAGGACTATTAAAATAAAATATATTAATATTAGATTAACTCATTATATGTCCGTTTTCATTTATTTACCATTTACTTACATAAAATGATGATGATATGATGATGATAATAATAACAGTAATAACACTTTAGAGTGGGGCATGGGTAAGGTTGGTGCTGTGGTTCAGTTTAGGGTTAAGGGGAAGAGATAACTACAGAAAAATGATTACAGATGTAACGTATAGTACAGGAAGGTACTTTTAAAGAGAAGTACAATCGACAATGTATGCACACAAATATGAAATGATTGATTTAAATGCAAGTTGATCATTTAAATGTAGTAGTTAAAGACACCTAATAGTGGTTCGACACAATTAAAAGCATGAGTGCACTTCAGAAAAATAATGATGGGAACGCATATATTCAAGGGAAAATATTTTATTCTGCTGAAAATGATTTGAAGCAATCCTGAATGCAGAGATTGCTAGAACAGGTTTCCTTAATATTTTCTGTAGGCTGTAAACCAGGTTTTAATTTCTGTATTATTTTTATTTTTCTTATTACTACCCCATCCCAGGGTGAACATTTTAAAGACATGAATATGTGCTCAGAAGCAGGCGCCGTGCTGTAACGGATAGTGTTGAAACAGCTTGACTGAAAGAGACATTCATGTCATAAATAAACATTTACTTCACCCAAAATATATTGTTATTGACACAAGAAAATAGCTAAAGCTTTTCAAATGCTTGTTTAAGCTCCATCTGGAAAAAATGGTGCAGTCATTTAATGTTCAGCACCTCATAATTTTGTAACATTAGTGATGCAGCCGCTAATTCTAGAGTGTACTAATACTGCTGGAGCGTGACTGATGCAGAGCCAAGCGCTCAACCAAACACCATTGTTACGTGTGTTTTCATAAAACATAAGGACAGTTGTTGAGAAATACGAGTCTGAATACGAGTCATGACTGAAAACTTGTTGCATAATTAATCTGTCTGTAATCATTTCCCTCTCTCTCTGTATCTTTTTTTTAGTGGTTATCTGGAATACAAGACGTCTATGAACGCCATGTTGGCTAATAAACTTTTCCATGGAAGGTAAGTCTTTCTACCATGGTCTATTTAAGGAATCTTCAGCCTGAGGGCTTTTTGTTGATATTTGGCGCGAGAATGTCATGCAAAGGCTTACGTGCCCTAATAAAATGACTGTTATTCTTGGAGGAGCCCTTAAAGCAATAGTTCACCCAAAAATCTAAATAAGCTAATAATGTACTCAAGCTCATTAGGATGTGTTTGTTTCTTCATCAGATTTGGAGAAATGTGTCTCTGCTTTAGTTTCTCATCAACGGATGCTCTGGAGTGAATGGGTGCCGTCAGAATGAGAGTCCGAACAGATGATAAAAACATATGTTAACTGATGGACTGGAGTGCTGGGGATTATTGTGATGTTTTTATCAGCTGTTTGTACTCTCGTTCTGACGGCACCCATTCACTGCAGAGAAGTTATGGAGTGCTACATTTCTCCAAATCTGATGAAGAAACAAACTCATTCTAATCTCGAATGGCCTGAAAGTGAGGACATTTTCAGCAAATTACGTTTTTATTTATTTAATTTTTTCCCCTTTAAACTCCAGTATGGCAGAGTTCAGTTCTTCTCTATAATGTTTTATAAAAGCTTTCCCTGTCTTACATTTGTCTAAAATGATCTGTTGCTCTTTGTTTCTCAGATCTGGGATCTCCCGATCAAGGTTAGTTCCTGTAATTTCAACCTCTATAAATAAATACAAAAATGTTATAAATATCAGTTTTACCGTGTTTTACTCCACAGGAACAAGGTGAATGATAATATATCTCTGGTTGTGGGGACCTTTTACACACACCATGTGGTCCAATATGAAAGAAAGCTTCTTAGTCTGGAGACACGCAAGCAGAGGCGCAAACCTGGACGAGTCTCCACCGGAATAAGACGAGCAGGTGTGTTTGATGACGTGTGCTTGAAAGACAGCTCCTATCTGTTAACAAGCTTTTACCAAAAACTCGGATCACAGGAAAGTTCCTAGTTTTCTTTTTTTTTAATCTATACATTCTGTAGCAGAAGTGGCATTTTATCCAGTTTTATTTGCTTGACTTGTACTTATCTGAGATAAACACAACTTACAGATCAGAAATGATGTTCAGTAAAATATGAATCTCAAGCTCTGACACTAATGTAACATTAACTTTCATAAAATGTTAGATTTTGCTATTGAAGTTAATGATTCCACAACTAGTTAGAGTGAAAACTGAATAAATATAGAACTAGTTTATTTTGCTCTTTATTTAGATGAATGCCTAGTTCATATTTTATAATTGAAGTCTGTATTTGAGAGTAAAGGTAAACTTTTGAAAAATCCAAAAAGTTTGGAATAATTTAGCATGTTTTAAATAATATTGAAAGAAGCATTTTTGGAACGAGGCTGCATTTATTTGATCAAAAATAAAGTATAAACTGTAATATTGTTTCTGTGCAAAAATATATTTTAGTGGTCTTTAGTGTTGCATGATCCTTCAGAAATCCTATGCTGTTTGAGGTAAGAATAAAATGAATTAAATGAATGTTATTTAATTTAGCATGCATGAAATAGATCAATAGTAACCATGCAAGAGAAAAAATAGTTGTATTATGAAATCTAAATACAAAAATCAATAAATCCACATCTTTTATAAATCCCTTTTTAAAAAGTGCATGAATAGTGTAGATGCGATGCTGTTTTACAGTGCCCATTTCCATACATTTCCATCATTAGACAGATAATAAGATGTCAACCAGCAGCACTTGAACAATTCTTACATAGAAACTTGGAGAAAAGTTAAAATCCCTAATGAAGGTGCATCAGAAAGCACAATAGGGAAAGCTTTAGTTCTAGTATATGACAGAAGACAAATGACCTTCTCAAAACTCTAAAAAACCCTCTAATCTAGTCCTGTAGTGTTTTAAAATGCTAATGTTTGATCTGATGTGTGTTTTTAGGTCTGAAAGCATCTCGGTCCCCTCACATGAGTGAGAATGAGGACGGGGTGGAGGGAGAGATGGAGCTGAAATCATCTCAGCTCCACACAAACACTGTTCTGAAACAATCCTCACAACCCAAAGTTAACCTGCTTCACATTCTCCAGCAGGGATGGGACCTCAGGTCAGAATCAATACACTTTCCTGCTGGGTTTTTGTAAAGAGGATCTGAGTTTGTACCATCTAGACTGCATATCTACAACCTGTTTTCAGCTTTTTCTGCATTTCTCAGTGAAGTTGAAGAGATTTCATGTCATCATTTATCCATGCTCAAGTCATGTCATTCTTCATGATTACTTTAGTGGAAAACAGAAGAAGATATTTTGAAAAAATTTAGGTTATTATTGCATGATTATGTTCTTTTAGGTTCCAGAGCGTAAAGAAAGTCATGACATGTAGAAGAGCAAATGAACACAGAACTTTTATGTTTCCCCGTTCAGTAACTGAAAGAGATTAGTAAAGTTTTTATGATTTAAAATAAATAAATAAATAAAAGTAAAGTGAAGGAAAAAACAACAACCGTACAAACACGCAGTAAAATAGCCCTTCAAAAAGGATAAAAGGCTTTCTTACTTTACATAAGAACTAAACATAAGATTTAACCTGAACATTTACATACATAATGTCACCTTTACTTTTTATCAGTGATAAAGGGATCAGTTTGTACACATATTTATTGGCTTAGCTGTGCAAAGAGTACTTTTACTTAGAGCCCGACCGATATATTATTTTGCTGATCTTATCGGCCAATATGAGCCTATAATGAGTAAATGCTGAGTGTTGTGCCGTCATCACACAGACTAAATGCTTCTGATGGCCACGAAACATAACTATAAAGATAACAATTAGGATATAGTTCACACCAATATCATTGCAATCCTCTGTTTCCGGCTAATCAACAATACGAACATTGACAGCCAATCAGAATCCATCTTGCTACAATGAGCTGGAGAATTGAAATCGACAGACAGATGTGAATAAACAGACGATATTGTAGTTATACAGCGCGTAAGAATCCGTTCTTGATTCCACACACACACACACACACTTAGATTTGCTTAAAGAGGCTCGGGGATTGAGTAAGTCTGAGACTCCGTGGTGTCCTTTTCATCCAGCGCCTTCACATGTTTTCATTGCTACTTTCAAAGTCTCATTCACACAGGAAGTGGATTCTTCCTGCGCCGGCCAATCGGCTCATCAGCCCTGACCTCGGCTCGCTCTTATTGGCCGCCTAATTGCTGGAGTCAGACTGTCTTTCCTTTGTTTAACATTTTGCAGGAGTCCTGGAAGCAGTTGAAACATATTCCCTCCCCCTGCACGTTACGCAATAGCCCTACAAAAATATTTAGACCTGCTCTTTTTATACTCTGACATTAATGAATATTACATACTCCTGTCCAAAGTGCAATAAAGATTCCAGTTTCCTCTGGACTCACAGTCCAAGAGGCTGAATTGTAATTTGAGCGAGGAATTATAATGACATGTCTGAGTTTGTAGGAATTCCTTTGCGCCTGCCAGAGCCGGGAAGGGTCCGGGGCCGTTATAGTACAGTATATCTTTGTTTTTGTGTGACGGCTTTTTCCGAAACATTTCTTTTCCATTTTGTCGTACTTTCCTTGCTTATCTTCTCATCATTCAGAGCATGTAAATAGCTCACGGTTGTTGAAGCAGCGTGGAGGGCATTTCTAACCCTCAGATATGCCTGGAGTGTTGTTTTGTTTGGAGTAACACGTACGACATGGCGGTAGCGGCGAGGTGAAAGTGCGTCACCCGTCCACTGAAACAACCTGCCACATGTGTCTATGAACAATTTGTGTTCTTAAAAAGCCCTTCTGTGTGTGTTTGTCATGGTGCCAGTGTTTACCTGTGCTGTGCGCCTTACAAAGGGATTGCCAATGCTTTTAAATTCATATCCGGTTTGAATCGAGGCAGCAAACAGGATGCAGCATTTAATTTGAATTTGACATTTTTAAGAATTTAAAGAAGGAGATTTACTACTTTAGTTAGATTCAACTTTATTATCATTATGCAGATTACAAGTACAGGGCCAATGAAATGCAGAATTATTTGTTTGAATTACTGATTTGTTGATGGGTGTAATGCTTGTTTTTGGTAAATGTTTACACTACCGTTCAAAAGGACAGATTTTTTTAACAAAAAAAATACAGTAAAACAATAATATTGTGAAATACAGTATTATTCTCACCATTTTAAAGAACACTTTAATATACCTTAAATTACAGTGGGTACGGAAAGTATTCAGACCCCTTACATTTTTCACTCTTTGTTATATTGCAGCCATTTGCTAAAATCATTTAAGTTTATTTATTTTTTTCCTCCTTAATGTACACACAGCACCCCATAGTGACTGAAAAACACAGAATTGTTGACATTTCTTCTGATCATCCTTAAGATGGTTCTGCAGTCCAGCTGTGTTTGATTATACTGATTGGACTTGATTAGGAAA
>JAUCNO010000279.1:569901-591367 GCA_032353835.1 Enteromius viviparus | reverse complement strand
GATAGATAGATAGATAGATAGATAGATAGATAGATAGATAGATAGATAGATAGATAGATAGATAGATAGATAGGGTGTTGTTGTTTTTCTTTAGAATGCATCCAGTTAAAATTCATAAATTCAGAAAAGAAAAATATATGTCTTTGCATCACTGATTATGTTACCCCATTATAAATGCTCTAAAAAATAAAACGTCAATGCCAATGTAGAACTAGTCAGATCAAAGTGAGCTGAACAGTTCTATAGTGGCTAGATGTTTTTTTAGCAGAAAATAATAAAGCATGCCGGCATCACTGTTATTTAAACTCAAACCCTTTTGAATCAACATCATGCATTATAAAACAAACAAAACAACATTCATTTAGCTTTTCAAAGTATGAGGGGAAAATCATATGCAGATGTCCAACTGTGAAATAACGTTGAAGCCCTTTCTCAAGCCCACGCTGATGCATTTAAATAAGCCTAACAAATTTAACTAATATATCATATTACAGCTAAAGCATAATACTAATGTAATATTTCACTGGAATATGTCAGAAACATTTTCTCGTCTTTGAATCATCTGATTTGTCAACATTTTATTAAGAGTTTAAAACAACAGAACTTGATTAAAGGGACTTGAAACACAATAACTCTTATTTCCACAGAGGCATCACAGTCATTACAGTTGTCCCAAGCATAATAAGTCCTCCATTAACAAGAAGTCAAATGTATGAGCACAAATAATTTCTCCCAAAATCTCTCTTCATAATGAGTTTCAAACTTGCTGTTATGAGAAATGCCTCTAGGGGAGATTCTTCAAAGTGCTGTGAACTACATAACTGTGTTGTGTTTTACTGGTTCTTGTGACCTCCATTATAATTATACTTAAGAAATTAAAGCATGATTTCAAGCAAGTGTAAAATGTTTTAAAATAAAATTATATAAAATATGATATAAAAAAAACATTGTATATGTATTAATGTATATTAATTGAGATCTATGAATCAATTTGTGAACAATAAAATAAAATGAAATAAAATTTATTTATTTTATTTTATTTTATTTTATTTTATTTTATTTTATTTTATTTTATTTTATTTTATTTTATTTTATTTTATTTGCACAAGTTTTGCATTTCATCATAGAATATTGTGATACAAATGGTTTCATTTCAAATTAAACCTACCTTTTATTTTAATGATAGCATTGGTCTTTATTTACTTTTTTGTTTTTTTATCCTAAAACCTTGCCTTCCACTTTTAAATTAAATTTTGGTCTTATATGTTTGAATTTTAAAGTGCTAGTAGATGCACTGATGTTTACTTAAAACGCCTGTATAACAAACCACCGACCTGAATGGTAATCAAAGCCTTGTTATATTAGATTTCACTAAACAGATTTCCACTAATCAATGATCTTTAAGATGGAGAATCGAAGACGAGCCCAAACACTTGAACAGCCATTCTACGCTTCTTTAATCGCTGTGATATTTTTGTGTTCTCTTTGAAAAATCACAGGACCTTTAGCTAGAGAGGTGGAGAGCCTTCACGGTCTCATCTTCCTCATCTCTCCAGGGACATCCTGGCCTTTATATCACCCACAATAACCTCAGAGAGTCAACAGATAAGCATGTCATCAAAGCCTTGCTAACACGGCCCAGCCGCAAAGATCTTAGCGCAGCTATCCGCTTGATCACATTCACAGAGCTAATGCGGGGCTATCAGCAGAGGAGCAAAGAAACCTACTATTTTAAAGAACTAAGCGTTTCCGATAACAGAATATGACCTACAGAGTCAAAGCAAAGATTTAAATTCAAAGCAGACGTAATGTTAACAATGGAAGTGCAGACGCTTTTAAAGGACTTCTGATTAAAGGAACTGCGCTTGTTGGTTCACTTGACCCCTGTGCACGATGCTATGTCACCATCGATAGTGATATAATGAAAACATACAACATATCTCTCCAACCACTGGCTAATATTGGAATTGGAAATACATGCATTTAGATACATTCCTGTAAAAGTGTTATTACTGAATGTATTCTAGATGTGTGTTTCGCAGCCGTTTTTAAAATGAAACCTGTGAGAGGCACTAAAATGTGGGGGGTTAATATGTAACCTGAAACCTATTTGTTGTGTCATAATAGCTAGTTTGTATTATGGCTGTTCAGAATTGAACAATCGCAGACAAGGCAAGTCAACGCTCTATCGTGTTTGAAATATTCCCTACTCCAAACCCAACCCTAAACCTACCAAAATTTGGTATGCAGTCCTTGTACGAATTTGAGCTCTGTTTCCCGAACAGGGTTTAAGACTAGTCCTAGATTAAAATAAATGTTAAGAGCTGTCTAAACTGGAAAAGACTTGCACTGAGATATCTTAAAATACATCATTGCCATTGTTTGGTCTTAAAATGCTCACAGATAACGCATTTTTTTCAAGTTTCTAAAAATTCTTAAATGTCCTAAATTAGCAAAGGTCTAGTCCTGGCTTAATCTAATCCCTGTCTGGGAAACCGGCCCAGTCACTAGTTGATTTCACACCATTGTTGTGTTTAGTATCATACTCTTGCAAATGTATAGGAAATATTTGTTTTAAGAGTTGTTGAAGTTTATTAAGACCATGGTTTAGTTGATTTATCTTTTTTTTAATGCCAGTTATTTTTAGGCTTCAAAAGGTTGTGTTTATTTGTTACTATCTCAATTAAGCATCTATCCAAGAATTGTAAGAATCACTTTTGTTGGTCACAAAGCTACCAAAGGTTAAATCCTAGTGGGTTTTTTGTCGGGCTAATGCAAATGTATGGGTTACTTGAAGTGCTCAATGCAGCCCTGCTATCTTCTGTGCGGTTCATCACATGCTTCCATTAGTGTTCTGTTGTCCTCCTCCTGTCCACCTGCCCTTAATGTGAGCCTGGATATGGGAAATTATTAAGGGATCCTGTATCCAGCACCCCTTCTCATTTCTCTGGAGCCAGAGATGTGTCCTCCCTAGACACTTCTGTCTACTGACTCAGCATCTCCTCCCTTATATTCGTCAGAACATAGAGATACTGTTCAATTTAGTCTAATTTTCCCTGATCTATTAACAAGTAAAAGGTCATTGTGCTGTAAAACACACTGTACAATTTTTACAATTAAAAACTTCCATGATAGTCCAAAAACGCAAACTTTTACTTCCCAATTTTTATTGCATTATAGAGATGAAAGCATCAGCATATGACTCTTTAGCTCCACCCACTTGTTCCCTATTTGCATACAAGGTTCAGAAGAACTTCTACAACAGATCGCTGGACTAAAACTGCCATTACCATCCAAAGGATCCTAATGTTAGGAAAGTGCCTGTTGATTGTCAACTGTCTGAGTGTTTTATTTCTGAGTATTAATTATTTGTTTTCTATGGTAAACCAGTCACTATGTGACACAGTCTTTGCAAACCTTCAAGGAAAGATATGGGCCTATAGCAACGACACAGATTATACTTTAGGGTTGGGAATTAACGGGGGCTTGTGGAAAGTAAATAAATAAATAAAATAATGTCACCAAAATGCCCCCACATTCAAGAGAGCAGAAATGCACCTGCACAATTAATCTAGATCTGTAATGAACATCATAATTAGAGTGAAATGTCAAAATTGTACGCTATAGTAGGTTTTCTTAGGTTTAATCCGATTTCTTTAAATGCTCTTTTTGCAGCGTTAAGCTTTATAGCCAATGACACATTTCTTGCTTATGAATTGTTCAGTGCAATGTAAAATACGTATAAAACGTTGACAGTCCAGTGTTGAGCTTTAGACACACAACTCACATTTGTTACTATTTATAGAATAGTAATTCTAAACTTGCACTTATATATTTCTATATTGCAGAGGGAAAATACTGTCCCTTAATGAAGAATTCTGACCCCATAGGTCTGCTCTAATGTCTAATCTGTGATCAGTGATAGTATTAGTACGTTTACGGTCAGATGCTCTCTGATTATATTCACCGCTGGTTCAATGTATGTCAGAGCAGCTTTACAATATTATGTTGTCGTGCGTTGCAATGGCGGCTGTTTTATACAAGCTTCTTATAACTAATTAACACACATTACAAACAATTTTGTAAATTATGCAAATGTTTTAAAAAAGTGCTTCATAAGCGACTAAAACTCATCAGTGTATGCAGAGATGTTACCAAAGATATAGTTGGAAGACGTTTGAAATGCTTACGATTGTTATTAAAAAGTGAGCCAGACCAGCACCAAACCAGCACCAACCAGAGTAAACCAGTCCGGTCCAGCATGGAAGTGCATGCAGATGTATCATACAGATGATTTGATGCCTCCTGCAGGAATTCTTGGACGGCTCCTGGAGTACTGTAGTGCGGAGAACCAGGGGCTGATCGACTGACTAGCACCCCTCACACTAGCTCTAACTACTACCCCTGGCCGTCTCACATTTTCTTTTCTTATTCTTTCATATCCTTTACATCATAATGGATTCAGCAGGATTCGGCCGTACATCATAATTTCAAGGAATGCGAATAAACTGAACTTGATACCTCCAAGGAGTCATGTGTTACTGCTGAAGCAAAGGTTTCTTCCTAATTTAAGAGGTCGCAAGACTAAAAATAGTTGTAAAGGATACATCGATGCTCTCATTTTAATAAAAGCTTTTTCATTCAAGTTAATTGGTCCCAGATGGCTTGGGGTTCTCAGGACTTTCCTCTGGTTGGCGAGTGAGAAATTCCACCCCGGGATAACAGTGTTGTGTTAATGAGTCAACGCGGACGCCCGGGGCACGGCACACTGGAGCCCAGCTCAGACTGCAGTCATGCATCATCAACAACATAAAGCTCAATGCATTTATTGCGCTTGCCCTGGAATGCTGCGTTATGGCGGTGATCGCATTCTGTGGCAGTCCTGTTATTTACTGCATGCGTGACCTCATGCTTTAATATGCTGAAATGCAATAAAATGTCACTGCTAGAATTATTATTATTGGTAGTAGATGTTTTCAATAGATCTGAACTGTTTAACAGACCACGGCTTGCATTGTTTTTCATATCAGAAAGTGATTGCATGCTCACTAGCAGTGACGATTCTGGCAGCTCGCTCTCATTGTTTATTGTGGGAAGCATGTTTGCTCTGCTGGTAAACATCTGCTGTACCTGCGGTTCTGCCATTAAATCGAGGCTGTTATTGAAGCGGATGATGACATGTCAAAGAAGGTTTGCGCTCTAGATGTGGTGAGGTGGCGGTCTTTGAGGTTGTGTCATGGGTCACCAATTGTTTTTCCAACACACAAACCGTTATGAGAAATGAGAACTGCATGGGTGGATGGTTCTTTTCACATGACTCTGTGATCCCAAGCGTCTTTGGCTCTGCTGTTCTCATGTAGCCTCTTGCACAAGCACTGCTTTTACTGATGTTTACCCCGTTTTTTCCAGTAAAACTCACTTCTGTAGGTACGATTCCTTTAGCAGATGTTTCATTCAAGATGATTGTACAGTCACGATATAATACTACAGAGAACTGATATGAAAATTATGTTTCAGAAACATACTTTTATAGTTAGATTTAGAAGTGAATGTAAAAAAGTGCAATTTGCTTGTTTTTATACTAGACTTTTTTAATGTTGATTACATATATAATCTATGTATATACTGTGTATATATATTTTTAGGTATTATGTGCAAGTAAGAGGGTTCCTTGTAGTGCACAGCATTAGATGAGGTACATTTTTATCCTAAAGGAAATGGAAATGGAGAAAGTGAAAGAGATAAGAGATGTGGCAACACTTTATTTTACAGTTGCACATACAGTATTAGTTGCTTATTAGATTGTGTATTACTGGAATATTAGCCAATAATTAGTGCTAATTAAGCACATACAGTATTAATGCATTATTGTATATCCCTAATCCTACCCAATATCTAAACTAAACAACGACCATACTAGCTTTTCATTAATTTAAGCAGCAAATTAAGAATTTATTGAGGGAATTTATAGTTAATAGTTCTAAAGTATTTATTTATTTATCTTTTGAGATGCACAAACATGAACTTGCATCCCGCTCTCATCTCCAAGGTGTTTGACTTCTTAAATGACGCTATCGGCATCAGCTAGCAGCGTTCAGTAACAGGTTTGCTCTTGTCCTGCTTCTGGAGTTCTAGTGTTGTGATGCTGTTGTTGGTCTTCAGGCTGAGGGCTGCGTGTGAAGCCGAGTCTCTGTGTGACGTGGATCTGCTTGGCGCTCAGAAGCCGCCCCCGGCTGCAGGAAACTACCAGCTGCAGTTCGCCATCCAGCAGCTGCAGCAGCAGAAGCAGCGATCCAGACAGCTGCTCGACCAGAGCCGAACACGGCACCAGGTAACCCTCAGTCACCGCACTACACAGACCTCAGCAGTAACCACACAGCCTAGAAGATGTTTATTTGACTTGTGCATGTTTTAATATTACCACTCTCAGATACCACATGCATACGCTGTATTTTCTGGAAAACACGTCCCACATGGCTATACGTTACGCTGGGTTATAATGTGATTGTTGAGAGAAATTACACAGACAAGTTGCATCAAGTCACATTTTATTATTACAGTTTGAAATAATGTCAATTGCAATGTAAAATGCACAAACATTACACACACTCTAAACTTTAATTTAGTTCCCATCATTCCACAGCAAATCCTTTAAAATGTGAAGTATTTAGAATGGAAACAACAAGCATTAAACAACCATAAATGATAGTGGAATTCGTTTTAAACAACATTTGTCATAAACACCCAGGCTAAACAAAATTATTTAAAGCAAAACAAACTACAAGTGTGTCAACTCAGATATTGATGTTTTTAGCAGATGTACTTTTCAGGAGACATTTTTGTGTGGAATTAAACATGCAATTGTTATCATAAAAAAAATTCAACCCAAACATTTCACCACTATGCTAGTCTTGCCAAGAGGAGGAGGATTCTCTGTCTCACGTTTTTTTATAACAAACATTTCTGGCTTCAAATTACAGCACCCTGATTGTGTGTGATGTGATAGTTCTGTTACTTTTTATTTTCGTTGGATATCGCAAAGCAATACACAGTAACTCTCACCTAACTGTAAAGGATTTGCTTCAGATTTACTTTTAGTATTATTATACTACTCCAATAAAACAAAGCTATTATTTTCTCATATATTTTTGTTCTACAATGCATTTTTATGTATGTTTAAATATAATAAAATACTGCTGTGGTGTACATATACACTGCACTATTAAACTTGGTTTTGCGTATGTCTGCACTAAATGTGAATCGATTGGATATCACAGCACATCACAATGCATCTCATCCCTACCTGTAGTTTCCAAAACTATTACAAATGGCTTTTTTTCATATTTTATATCAAATGTATTCTGTGCATATGTATACAATTACATAAGCAGGCTACGTTTTTCGAAACAATTGGTAAGAAATTTATATAAAGCTTTAACACCATATAAGCAAAGTATCTGAAGAGGAAAAGGACAATTACAAGTGATAAACAAAACGTAGTTTCAGAAAGTATTAGAACAATCGCTTTAATTATGAATAAAGGCCAACAATACGTCTCACTTGCCGTCAGATATCAGCAAATACACATTTCTATCATTTCAACAAATCTTTGGATGACTAATGAACATTTAATTTCACAAACCTCGCAAACTTAAGGCCTGTTCACACCAAGCACGATAACGATCAAGATAACTACAACGATAACAATATTAGCGTCCACTCTGTTTATTGTAAGCACACTCGTGTCTGACGCTTTAATTTCTCACGTGCGTGATAGCAGGATGGATTCTGATTGGCTGTCAATGTTCGTATCATTCATCAGCTGGAAAAAATTGTTCTGAAAATTATTCCAACTGTATCGTTTCTCTGTGCCTTTACCGTTATTGTAGTGATTTTTTACATAAATATATCTTCATAGTGCCTGGTGTGAAAGAGCAAATCCAGTCTTGTGGAGAGTGCATGTGTTTCCTGCATGATGGTGTGTTTTCTGCGTGACGGTCGGTCCGTGTGATGTTGAATGCAGGCATGGCAGAGGTCAGCTCACTAAAGATCTTACCAATATCAGATATGAGCCACCTCCTTTCCACGATGTCAGCATTGACATAAAACCGTATCGATCGACCACTGCTCACTAATTAAAAATAGTGCATGCATTTTTTACTAACCGCTACAGTGTTTTACTTCCCTCTGACATTCTATGCTAGTGTGCTCATCAGGACACAACAATTGATTTTAACACCCTTAGCACTTGTGTGCTTAATGTTACCTCATCGTATAAGTTGCTTTGGAATCTGACCAAAGCATCACAAGTCAAAAGTAACCTAATTCCAAAGATACAGTGAGCAGATCAGCAATGTTCAAATAATTACAGAAAGCCAAACATGTACGTTTGCAAGGCATACAAACTGAAATAATAAATGTTAGACCGCTGATCCTCAAGTTTGCATTAAAATGTGTCTGTGCAATATGCTTGTTTAAACCTAAAATTGACTTTCTTTTGAAGGAACAAGGAGCCCGAATATTGGATGACTCTGATTATAATTCTCCAGTTCTTCCAGTGGAGTTAATCTGTATGAAACGCGATCTTCTTGTGTGTTTCACTCTCAGCTGTGCGTGTCACACTTACATCAGATCCTGTAAACATTGTGTCTTGCGCGCCGCCCGCTAACATGACTGCATGCGCATTTATAATAGTGTCGCAATTCAGCTACACTGATGTCACTGCTCTGCACTGACGTTCTTCACTAATTAATGCAATTGGAGATTTGTTTTTCTTGGCACGAGTCGGTGGTGTTCAGCAGGGGATTATGGGAAAATGATCCTCACCTCCACAGACTTTTATGTATTGTCCCTTGGAGGAGCATCCATCACAGGACCTCAGCTCACACTGCATTACAGTAAATGTGAATAAAGGAGTCGGTCAGCTGTGTGTAAGTGCGTGTGGTCATCTGTGTGTATGCTTGAGATGTTTATGAGTCAGCGCTGTATCAGTGGATACTCCCTAAACCTCCCCATGAAGCACTGCTCTTCTTTTGAGACTCGACCAAGCACACATTCATTAATACAGCCACATACAGTACACACATGTTTTCATCCGGAGGGTAAAGTTCATCCATTAACACTGATCAGGTCACGATCTCCATGATTACCGTTCAAAAGTTGAAAATAAATTATGAAGCAAGGATGCAATAAATTGGTCAAAGGTGACAGTAAAGACATGTATGATGTTACAGTAGATTTCTGTAATACTTGCTGCTCTTTTGAGCTTTCTATTGATCTGCGAATCATTTTGTAGATGGTGGGCAGCCCGAGATTGATAACAATCAGCATATTAGACTGATTTCTGAAGGATCATGTGAAGGAACGATGCTGTAAATTCAGCTGAACATCACAGAAATACATTACAGTTAATAACAGATATTCACCTGGAAAACAGCTATTTGAAATTGCGATCATATTTCAGTTTTTGATCAAGTAAATGCATCCTCTGAGCATTAGAGACTTGATTTAAAAACATTAAAACTTTTAAAAATGTATTTATATTAAGCACTGTTTAATTGCCTGTAGGTAAATTAAATACACAGAAAATGTAAGGACTGTACCAAGCTTTTATGATGTCTGTTTATTTCGAGCGTTGTTTCTAGATGACTATCGACCTGATCTGTTTTGATCCCTTGTTTACACACTCAAGCTCTCTAAACCTTCACATCTGTCTGGAAGAGCGCTAGTGCTGTCAAGCAATTAAACACTGTAGAACAAATGTTTGTTGAGACCATGCGTATGCACGTGTATTTATATATATATATATATTCAGAAAATATCTACATGTGTTTTTTATATTTAATTTAGTTTAATTCATATGTAAATATATTTAATATATAAACCGATTTTTTTCCTAAATATATATGTGCATGTGTGTCTATATATTTGTAATACACACACACGTAAAGAAATACCTTTATCTTGGATGCGGTGAGTAGTTTGTGGAGTTGCTCTGGTGAATGGTTGAGAGCGGTGTGATTGCGGTGCTGGTACAGACTCTACGGCTCCTCTGCTGTCTTGGCCCCTGGCCACCTGGCAGCATTAGAAAGGTGCCCTTTCTTGGCCCGCAACTCCGAACCGCCAGCCGGTGAGTCCCGTCCACTCATTCATCAAACGCCAGGGGCCTCACAACTCCCTCACGGCAGAGGAGAGACAGACGGAAAGAATGCTTTCTCGTCCCCGTTCGAATCAATGAACGGTAGCCATTAAATCGCATGTCAGTGTGGAAAATATGTTTACCGAGTCCAAGCTCTCGCTCAGATGAAAACTTGTCTAAACAAGAATGAAATGTGAAGAATTCCTGTGTTTTGGTATGTCCGATTATAAAGTATTTAGTGGCTGTTATGATAAGCCGTGTCGTTTCTTTCTTCCGTGTGAGTGAATGAACTGGATTTTGGAGGCTGTTGTGCTTGACCTCGATTGACTCGAAGGAAAAATGCTGCTTTTAATAAAGACTGAGATAAGGACTGTTCAACACAATCGTTTTATTCTGCTGGAAGATTACGCTGAATTCTGAAATACACAAACGGTTTTAGCACTTCAGATAGAAATAAACGTTACAATGGTGAAGAAAAAGTGTGCGTGTGTATATACAGTAGTCAACATTTGATCTTGACTTTTTGCATCCACTTCAAATGTTGACTACTGTACACATCTATGAGACTATTTAGATGTACACTAAAATGTGCTCATCCTCAGGCCATCCAAGATTAGTTTCTGAAGTTTCTTCATGTAGAAATGTGTCTCTGCATGAGTTTCTCATCTGCAGTGACTGAGTCCAAACTGATGATAATAATCCACAGCAATAACGAATCAGTGAACATAGACACAAATCCATCATGTAACTGTTGTTTCTGGTCAATATAATCCATAATAACTTTTCCTTCAGTGAAAAAGTGGCACTGTTTACAAGCCAAAAACAACTTGTATGGATTTTGATGTGAGAAACAACAGAAGATGGATTTTATCACTGGATGAAGTGATAAAAACTATAGATTATTAACATGTTAGCCACAAACAGTGGTTTAAAGTTAAAGCATCTTAATAGAAGCGTTTGATTAGTTTCTTACAGACACACATCTTTTGTCTTCTTGTAGTGCTGTGGATTATTCTGATGTTTTATCAGCTGTTTGGACTCATTCTGACGGCACCCATTCACTGCAGAGCATCCATTTCTGAGACACTGATGCAATGCTACAAGTCTGATGAATTAAAACTCTCATCTTGGATGGTCTTAGAGAATATTTTTAGCAAATGTTCGTTTTTGGATGAATTCTGATTTTTTAAATTGGTGTACAAAAATGTCATCTTAACCTTATAATAATTCTGCATCTTTCAGTTGTAATGCACAAGCATATCATTTTCAGTAGCCTTCAGGAAATCACTGTTTAAATGAATTGTGACTCTCATTTCTCCTCTTTAGGCCATTCTGTCGGCACACACCCCTTCACCTGCTGCTTCAGCTCGACCTCACGCTCCCAGCAGCCCTCTGTCCCAGCCGTTCAGACGCACCTTCAACCAGACGGCTCACGCCGGGCACCTCACACTCGCCCCCAAACCTCCCAGCAGTGCTCCGAGAGACACACATGTGCGCAAGACTGTCACACACACTCTCCCCAAGTAAGATCAGTGTGTGTGTGTGTGTGTGTGCGCATACTGCAGTCCGATTGACTCTCTCAAGCTGGGTGTGTGTGAACCACATGTGTGTGTGTGTGTGTGGATTGAAGATTAATAGTTGCTATACTGGCATTATATAGAGAAGACCTCACAATATCTAATAATTCTATTATGCAAATCAATGCATAAAATAAGCTTTGAGGTTAAAACATTGACAGACATCTTACTCAATGATAAGTAATGACAGGGATATGGAAACAGTTTTGTAGTTATTTCTAATAAAAGAAAATGTTATTTTAGGTTTTAACGGGTTAATTAAATTTTTATAATTCTTAAAAGATGATTTAAAAAGAGATTCAAATTTGCAGTTTGTCTATTAAATGTTAAAGGATGACTTTCAAATAAATATCAAAACATTGCTATTAGTATTGACGTGCTAGCCTTGCCAGGACCTAAAACCATTACTTAAAATGTAGTTCCTTTATTGTATTATTATTTCTTTGTTTAACGGTTCTAACTGATTATTAGGTAGACTTCTTACACAGACAGAACTCAATGATGGTGGTGAACAACTGGAAGAATGTAATCACTGTGCTCATGTGCTTCCTTTCTTAGTGCCGTCAAAATAAAAGTCCCCCTTGAACATATTGGCCAAACACAGATCAATTTTCTCTTTGGCCGATATGTTTGAGACAGGGCTATTATTTAGAGTAAAAAAGTTAATAAATACACAGTCCAATATTACTAGGCTTATTTTTTGGTTTAATATTAATTGCCTACCTTTACAACTGTAACAACAACAAACACTTTAATTATTGTCAGTACTTCAAGGTTCATTCTGAGCAGTTTTTGGCCGCCTGTGAAATCTCAGATATTTGCCCGGACACTGATGTCTAGAATCTAGTTAGTGTTGCTCTCATAAACTGCTGTTTTGAATTTCAAGACAAAATAAAAACTATTCAGGAATGTTTAGAGTTCAGAAATTAACAAAGGCAAAAATGTTGTGTTTATTTCCAGAGTGCGTCAGGATTTCAGTGTCTGACGCTATTGATGTGGTCAGTCCTGGGCTGAGGTTTGCATTAGTGCTCGTTGTGTAGAAGAACACGTTAAGAATATTAACTCCATTTACATTCATTGTCAGCGTACACAGACACACACATACGCACGCCACAGGCCTTTGCCTATGAAGTAAACAGTGGCGGTGCGGCTGGGCCATGGTTATGCGTGCTGTGCCCGATTTTGTTTTGAGATTAGCAGACAGAATGGTGGGAGGTGAGCTGCAGCTCTCGGACCACAGACCGCTCGTATGTTTCCCACGCTGCACTGCACATTTGGCCCTATTACACAACATTAGCAGAGCTCTGAGATATCAGCGGACGCTTTACTAACAGCATGTGGCCCACCATGCTGGGGTCGTCTTTCATGAAGGCCTGATTTATGTGTTGGAGGGATGCAAATAGTTTCTCTCCTACAACAATTACACATGATTTTGTAAAAGATTACCTTAATGTTTCCCATCATTAAAAGGGATTAGGTAAAAAAATATAGCCTGAAGGAGCAAATGCAGATAAACCACAGAAAAATGACCCAAGATGTGCCCAGATTGCACTAGGACTGGGCAATATATGCACATGGTCAGAATTGTTGCTACCCTTGGTAAATATGATCAAAGGAGGCTTTGAAAAAAAAAATAGTCCTTTTGGTCTTTTATAAAATAAAATAAAAACTGATCTAGCCATTCATTGGATAATAAGAATTTAAAATGGGGGAAATATCATTATGAAATAAATGTTTTTTTTCTAATACACACTGGCCACATTTAACAGCACCCTTTTATTCAATGCTTTTTCCTCAATTTTCCAGTTGAACAGCTCTAAATTTTCTCCTGTAATGCCTGATGAGTTTAGAGAACACCTTTAGATTCACAGCTCTACAGCTTCTTCTCTTCAGTTCACCTCACTCCTCTTCTACAGGCTTCAGGTCAGAGGAATAACCAGCTCAGAGACCTATTTTTTGTGTTGTTTTTGAGGTTTGTGTTTGGATTATTGTCTGGTTGGAAGATTTAGAAATCTTTAGAGATTAAGATTTACAATAAGTCATAGATTTTTTTTCTATCTGTTGGTATTTGATAGAAGCCATGATGCCATGTGTCTAAACCAGGGCTGTAGCTATTTTAGTAATCGAGTATTCTACAGAAAATGTCATCAAGTAATCGAATAATTTTTTTTTTACTTAATTAAACAGCAATATTAAATATGCAAGAGAAAATAAGACAGGTCTCTTAAAATGAACTACTAATTGTTTTTTTGTTTTTTGTTTTAAACAAGTCTAAATTTTATTTGTTGATGATATTTATTACATTTTTAATATAAATATTAAAATATTAGGTCAAATATTGTTATCATACAGTAAGTTCATGGCTGTGCATTTATAAACCCTATTCAATGCAATCAAACTACAAGTACCACACTGTTGTATTGAGCACATTAGACTCAGGGACATGATTACAACAATTTATTCAATGTTCAGTATTTAAACTAAAGTATCAAGTATTCATCCAAACCATGTATTAAAAATTTATTTTGTATGTTTAATCGTAAAATTCATGCATTACTCATTCCTTTGATAAGTAGCCATGGTATAAGCTGATAAATATTCCGGTATAGTGTAACCGTGCGTTCACACCGCTGCCCTGCCAAGCAGTGGACTTCTGCATTCTGCATCATAGCTCATTACCATAAAGTTAACCTGATTTCAACTCTCCTCGACGCTTTCACCATCCATGACGCGCCACGCCGCAAGCTTACATTAAGCTATTTAGATATGTTAAGATATGATATATCTTATATCTTATATGCAAGAGTAGATTTAATATGGTGTACGATCGACACCACATTAAAACACCACCATAGTCTTTACAGTTATAACCACAAATGTGTATGTATTGTAATTAAAATAGCTGATATGATATAATATATGGTTTGTTTGTTTGTTTTTTATAATCCATTTTATAAACCTTAAAATACATGATTTTCAGGGAACATAAACAATAGATAATAAAAAAAAATGCAGGTAAAATAGAATTCACTACTGTGTTTAACTTAATCAGCTGTGCTGTGAAGAATCGTTTCTTTGTGAGTGGTCTAGTTCACCCAGAAAATCAGTTCGGTATCAATTTCTTCAAATGCTAGCCAGCGTGATCTGCTTTTCCACACAAAGAAAGTGTAAAAACTGATTTGTGTCAGAGCATTTCAAACCAAAAAAAAACAAAGCTTGATTCAGTGCAGCGTATCGAGTGACTAGGTTAATACAAACATTGTGATACATATAGGATTTAGAAGCTTGAATGAGCACCATTCCAACACAGTGGATGGTGACTATCAAAAAAATGACACAAACTTTCCCTTTTACTTGTGTTGTACAGAAAAGAGCACTCTGACACTGACGGAATGAGGAGAACTTCTTCATCCTTGTGACTTATTTTAAAGGTCTTTCTTATGGAAAGAGGATGGTCACGAGAGACAGCTGAGCAGGACTGTGTGAGGATCAGGAATATTTCATCACTCTTCTCAGGATATACAGAGAGAGAGCGTCTTGAGTAAATGATACGACTTGGAAAGGCAGACGAGGGAGAGGCAGGAAATGGAGGTAATTCCTGAACGGCTGAATGAAGAGAGAGCTGAAAGAGCACTGGAGAGGCATTAGAGGAGGGTTATGCAGAGTTAAAGCAGTGTTTGCTCGCGGCTCGTGCCGTGTTTACCCTCTCCGTGTGGAATTCCTGAGCCCCTCACTCTCTCTGCCGAGCTGCATTCTTGTGGTTGGCCTGTGTGACATGGGAAAGTGTGGGAAAAACGGAAGCTGAAAAGCAAATATTCATGGGTGGAAACACTGAACCGACAAAAGGAGGATAAGAGACAGGTGAAGAAGCAGAGCTGATCCAGAAGACAGGGAGGAGTTAGACTGGAAGAGACTAAAGCTCTTTATAGTCACTGTGTTATTATAGTGTCACAGAGATACCGTTGTTTTTATTAATCATTTATTCAGAAGCTTTTATATGCGACTTACAAAATAGGACAATGGAATGGGGCTGCACACTATTAGAAAAAAACCGCAATATACTCTGCTCAAAAAAATAAAGGGAACACTTAAACAACACAATGTAACTCCAAGTCAGTCAGTCTTCTGTGAAACCAAACTGCCCTCTTAGGAAGCAACGCTGATTGACAATCAATCAATTCCACATGCTGTTGTGTGAATGGAATAGACTACAGGTGGAAATTATAGGCAATTAGCAAGACACCACCAATAAAGGAGTGCTTCTGCAGGTGGTGACCACAGACCACTTCTCAGTTCCTATATGCTTTCTGGCTGATGTTTTGGTCACTTTTGAATGCTGGCGGTGTTTTCACTCTACAACCCACACAAGTTACTCAGGTAGTGCAGCTCATCCAGGATGGCACATCAATGTGAGCTGTGGCAAGAAGGTTTGCGGTGTCTGTCAGCATAGTGTCCAGAGCATGGAGGCTCTACCAGGAGACAGGCCAGTACATCAGGAGACGTGAAGGAGGCCGTAGGAGGACAACAACCCATTAGCAGGACCGCTACCTCCGCCTTTGTATAAGGAGGACCAACAAAAACGTGGCAAGCAAACACAATTATTCAGCAACAAAAGATACAGAAAGCGGGGTAGGGAGGTGAGACTGATAAGATGATGAACACTAATAAGAAGAGAGGATGATGGGAAACGCATTCCAGAACATACAAACAAGAGTCCAAGAGAATGCCCTCTGATGGCTAACTTAGATGTCTTCCAGTCAGGGTGGGACCGACAGGGCAGGGGGCCAGGGTGGGGCAGCAGAGCAGGAGGCCCAGGCAAGGCAGAAGTGGGTTCTGCAAACTCAAGAGCTGGAGCAAGCTCTGGAGTGAACTTTAATAGTTTTCAAAATGGAGCGGGCTCTGGAGCCTACTCTGAGGGACTGGAGTGAGCTCTGAAGATTCCTGGACTGGAATCAGACTCTGGAGCAGATTCTGAGAATTCCCGGATTGGATCTGGCACTAAGGATTCCCGGATTCTTAGACAGGAGTAAATTCAGGAGTGGACTCTGAGGATTTCTGGACTGGAACGGTCCACGCATTCAGAACAGCCCTGAGGCAAAGACCACCTTCTTGATTATGGCAGGAGATGTGAGAAGTAGGGCTGGGAGATTTGGCCTAAAATCAAAATCTTGATTAATTAAACATTTTAACTCAGTTACAATTAATGAACGATTATTTTATTATTTTATTTATATTGAAAATGCACGGGAGGCACAATGATTGCAGAAATACAGTAACTTTAATCATAGCGGCAACAGGTACAACATAACACTCACGTAGACACTTTAAAGACTGACACAGAGGGCAAAAACATAGATGCTTAAATACAAACACTAATTAAGGCAAAACTAAGGGCACCTGGGGAAGACAGTTAATGCTGTAAAATTATAAGGACACAGGAAATACCAAACATAGACATGGGCGGAGACAAGAGGAGCAAAAGCGCATGGCACACTAAACACAAAGTCTGACATCACCTCCCCCTCCCGGAAGGTGCGTCCTCGCACCAAGAACCATCTCAATGGGAGGGGGGTTGGGCACCCAGGAGGCCATACGGGGCAGAGTCACTAGTCGCCTTCACGTGGATCAGGAGCCTTGGGAGGCCGTGGTGGATCTGGAGCCTTGGGAGGCCGTGGCAGATCTGGAGCCTCCTGTCGCTGTGGTGACCTGAGGGCTGCCTGTGGCTGAAGATCAGGAACTGGAATCGGGATCGGCTCTCCTTGCTGTAAACTAAGGACTGGAATCGGGAGCGGCACCTTAGGCCGCAAACTAGGGACTGTAATCGGGATCGGCACTTCCGGCCGTAAACTAGGGACTGGAATCGGGAGCGGCACCTCTGGCCATAAACTAGGGACTGGAATCGGGACTGGCACTGTTGGCTAAAGATTGGGAACAGGATTCCGGATCGGCGGAACGGGATTGTGAACGTAGGGGAACGTAAGGCAGCAGGTCACGTGATCATACACGCAGTGTTGTTTTTAAAGGGAAAGTAATCTAAATAATCGACCTGAAAAAAATGATCGATTATAGGTTCTGAATGTCGAATTTTGATTACTTTTCAATTAATTGCCCAGCCCTACCTTGAATTAATTTTCAGTGCAATAACCTTAAGAGGATCATGGTGCAGTATGCACAGCTGCACTGATTATAACAGGAGTTTTAGAGCGCGCATAACTCGCTGAACTGAACTCTGCTTCAGTGATGAGGAATGTTTTTTGTTCATCTTATTCCCAGTTTGAATACCTTATTCCCTGTTTTGTTCCTTCTTGTTGTTTAAACAGCCAATGTGAAGTCTTATATTTGTGATGCATTAAAATGGAATAAACTTAATCTTAAAAAAATAGTTGCTACTATGTAGCCTATAGAAATATGACATTGTTTTTTATCTGTAAAAAACAATAGAAATAGAATAAGCAATAAAAAAGCTTTTCTAAAACATCATTTTAAAATGCTATTACGCTCAAGTATTTAAAAAAAGTTAAAGGAATATGATGTAGCTTGAAACAAATTCAAAAAGGAAATCGGCAGATGAAAGAAAAATATGAAACAAATCCTGCACAAAGAGGGACAGACCGGAGATGATTGAATTAAGAATTAGGGTTGTTTGCTTTAGTTTTCACAGGACTGAACTGTTTGATTATCCAGCAGACTTCAGTAGGTGTGTGTGTGTGTGCGCGCGAGTTTTTTTGTGTTTCACACTTGATTTAAATCATTATTTGCTTTCTAAAGACATATGATTTCTTCTTTTTTGGAAACAAAGAAGTAAAAAATAAATCCATCTCAAATAATTCATCAAGCTTAAGAAAGAATGTAAACGTCTCATAAAATAATATTTAGTGACTCGTGCTGTTTATATTCCTAGTGTTCTGAAGACATAAAGATTAGCCCTTTCTGTATGTTCATGAGTATGATGTCATGTTTCAGGGCTTCTGTTTTGAATAAGTTATAACAAATAATAATCACTTTGAAATGTCAAAATAAACCATCTACTCCACTTTCCCATGTCAGCTAAACTGCAGAAGTCTGAAATGGCTAATAAATGTGAGTGAGTCACATGCTCTGCATTAGTAATTATTATACTTTATTAGTATGACAAAATTATCATAAAACCAGTCATAATTCAAAACATTTCAAGCTGACTAGAGCTTATAGAACTGGAAAGACTATAAATATGAATTGTTATTACACTATAAAAAAATATAGATTTTTTTATCTGTACATTATCGTTTATTATAATATAGGTTATAATAAAAAAAATCTTAAAGTGCATTTTACAAGAAATTATTATTTTAGACATGTTACCAGTCTGTCTAATGTTGTGTCATGATTTTATATTTATTATGCTGATTCTTGTCATCTAGTTGTTGGCACTGAAATCATCTACTGAAAAACCCATAATTATCAACCACTTGCTTTTACACGTAACTGCTGATTTGTGGACGAAGACAAATGTTTTTATGACCATTAATGCCAGGTGTGTTTTTTTGGAAAGTATGTGAAAATCTAAAAAAGATTATGTTTATGAGTGAGTATCCTGCTATTTTAATTTTTTAAGAAAAATGTCTAATCTGCTATTTTTCATCAACTTTACATTTTATCGGTCAAAATGATTTTCTCCTTATGCCAATAAGATTATGCCAATTTTTTTTAAATTTTTTTTAATTTCTCACTGTAAATGTATCAAAACATAAATTTTGATTAGTAATATACATTGCTAAGAACTTAATTTGGACAACTTTAAAGTTTGTCTCAATATTTAGATTTATTTTATTTTTTGCACCCTTAGCCTCCAAATGTTCTAACAGCCTAATAGTATCTCTGCCAAATGTTTTCCTATCCTAACAAACCATACATCAATGGAAAGCTTATATATTAAGCTTCCAGGCAGTGCCGGCCCGTCCAACAGGCAATACAGGCGGTCGCCTAGGGCCCCGTAAACACGTTTTTCGTTTTTACTTTTGCACGTGTGTGCGAGTGTACTTGTGAATCATCACACAATACCAGCGCCCGCAATGCACAGATACCATTTAACACGATACAATTCACAACGACGGTAAGAAAAATACCCCACCGTATTTTATTAAAATAATAGCCCTTCGGGCCGGCACTGCTTCCAGGTGATATATAAATCCCAATAATGAAAAAAAAGATGCTTATGATTGGTTTTGTGATATTTCACTCTTCTGTATATTATTAGTGTATAGCTTCTTAAATGTCAGTCTGTTGCACACTCAAACGTCTCATACGTTATATGGTCATATAATTAGTGCACTGTAGGAATTTCTTCACTTACTGGCAATTTAACAATAAATAAAAAGAAACAACATGTTCAGTGTATAGTGCATGAGTCATATGAACTATTATGGTACTATTATAGTGGTTTTTGTAGAGCTTGGCCGTATAAATCTCTACTTTCAGGAGCACAGATATGCTGCTTAAGATCTTTCTCTCAAGAAGAAAATTGTAAGGCTTTCTATACAGTCTATATGGATTTGGCTTCTCTGAATTAACAGGCTATTGAGCGTTGAGTTAACAAGTTCTGCTGGCATCTGACCAACCAACACTAATGCTCCTAAACCCCAATCGCCAGTAAAACCCTGAAGTGTCCTTTCCTGTGCAGAGAGGTCTGACGTATCATTTAGAGGGTTTCTATCTGTGCTGCTGGCCCGGGCTCGAGCCACCAAATGAAAGGACAACTTTGTGCACCCTACAAGGCGGCACTGTGCACCCTCATTAGTGCGCTAATATGGCTCTGGCGAGCTCCCGGCCTGTTTCTGGAGCTTAATACCAGCTGAGCTTTATTTATTGTTCCCAAAAAATGCTTAGCGGATTTAACGTGCAAAGTTCCAGGCGTGTCGGGCCCTGTTTCTACCTCAGATAATTGCACTGGCTCTCAGTGGCCAAGCCTTCTGTGAGAGAGGCCACATTATTCTGCTTGTTAATTGTCAGGGAGCGGTGCGATGATAGAGGTCATTAGGGCTATAGAACTTACGGCTTAGGACTCGAAAGCCAAAGAAACAGCAGAACGATGGTATTCACTGTCTGATGTCATGTGCTGCGGGTAAATCGATGTCTAGTTCATTGAATCTGCTGTATTGGTGTAGATACTCATTTGAACCGCTTTACATGCTATTATTTGATACATTTATAAGGGCTTAAAATGATCAAACAGTTGCTGTTAAATGTGTCCCACTGTCCATGTCTTCTGTCTCTGATTGATCATTTAGAGATCCACTTCATCCAGTTAAAGCTCTTTTAATGTAATTGTAGAAATAGAGTCAAATCTTGGCTGATTTTGATCAAGTAAACATCAGAATTAGTGTTGTCACGGTAAATTTCAGAATTCGGTACCAATACCAGTGAAAATCCACGGTCCTCTGTACTAATTTCGGTACCAAAGCAAAACATAAAAACACTTTTATATAAGAGGACTTTTATTTAATCAAACAGCCAAACTATATTTCATAGCCTAGAACTGCTTTTCTGATGCTTGACTAATTTTAAAGATACAAGCATTAAGCATACATTTGTTCTCTAACACACATATTTTGGCTACGCAGGTCATTAAAAAGCCTCTAGTGTGTAAAAAGAGTACACTATTATGTCCTGTTTTAAACGCTATAAGAGCATTAAAGCGCTTGCAGATGGGTTTTTGGTGATCAATGATGTTGCGCTTGTCATCAGCCTAGGGTGGGCGATATGGAAAAAATAT
>JAUCNO010000279.1:508832-520212 GCA_032353835.1 Enteromius viviparus | reverse complement strand
ATGTTCAGTGCTTTGCTACAATCTGTATTGTTAAAAGCGCTATATAAATAAAAGTGACTTGACTTGACTTGACTTTTGACTAAAGTCTGGGCCACTGTCTCTTATTGTTGTCAGGAAATAGGGAACAAGCCTGGCTGAACAAAAATGGACCAACCACAAACTGTTTTTAGCTTTAATTTATCTGAAATGGTACCTTATTAACAGATGGCCCCATTTGAGTTTTGAGTTTTAATCAACTGAGTGATAAACTGTGAAATTGTGACGGATCCAGACGTTCACCCTTCAATGCCAAGCTGCATGTCCACTCTATTATTTCAAGGACTTTGTGGAAATATTGAAGCATGAGGTACTGTGAGCTTTGTTTTATATTGATTCGAGTCCGTCGTACTAAGGACTCGCAGTGCTTTTATGTATTCAGACGGTCCGCTCTTGTAAATTATCATTGAGGTAAGTGGCAAGGTGAAAGCGTATCGTATTTATGCCTCTCATATCACAAAAACCTCTCGTCTCAGACACCTTCGAGATGCTTATTGAAGGTTTTTGTGTCCCCATGGTGCATGGAAACATCCATCGAACAGATTTGCTGTCAAAGATCAATATATGGACAGACAAGCCTTTAGTTAACTCTTCAGATGAAGTGCATTCTGGACGCTCGGGTTTGAGAGGTTAAGCGATTTGACCTGCTGGAAAGTTTTCACCCGCTTCTAATATGTGTAAAACGATGTCTTGCATCTCTGCTAGGAATTGACTTAAACTGTGACCTTTTGGACAACAGGGTTTAACCTGGATGTAACAAAGCATGTAACATTTACCATACTTCATCTGCCAAGAATGAGAGGAGGTCTGTTGCTATGCACTCAATAATATATAAATTAATAGATTTCAGTTATATGTCAAATATATGTCACAGAATCAAAAAACTCTAAATACAAAACATACAGTAATTCAAGGGTTACTGTGCATCAGATAATGTGAATGAAACTTTTTAAAGGAATAGCTGGTCCAAAAATGGATCAGCAATGGATGCTCTGCAGTGAATGGGAGCAATCAGAGTGAGAGTCCAAACAGATGATAAAAATATTACAATAATCCACACCACTATAGTTAACATCTGTACAAGACAAAAAAAAAATAAAAAAATCTCTAAGATACAGCAATGTAATTACCACAATCAAGGTAAAAAAAAACAGCAATGGGAATTGTAAAACAATCCGTGTGACATCAGGGGTTAGGCTGTAATTTTACGAAACTACGCTAAACATATTCTTCAAAACAATCTGTGCTATCTGGGCTATCTGTGGATGTGTCTGGCTGACATGCATAAAGCAGACAAGACATGTTTTTTGAATGCTCCTGTGTTCCAGACCGGCCTCTTCGGCGACGCAGTGGAAAACTTTGTCCAGCAGTTTTCCGCTACACCGAAGCAGACAGAGGCCATTAAACACAGCAGTATCCTCTTTCTCTGGGTCCCCAGAGGGGACAAGGCGTTGTTGACAGGGCAGTTTCATATCACACTCACTTTCCTCTAGTTACAGGCTGGGACAATGGACTACCCACCTCACTATTGCCAGAACGCAGGTAAGAGTTGCATACACTCAGATCCCCGCTTCGGACTAGCTACAAGATGCCCGAGCTGCGTCCCTGTGTTCCCCTTCACTGCCCCACCACAGACACGTAGGTGGTTCTATTATTGCTGCTAGCTTGGTCTCTGGAAGCTTGGATGAAGCTTCCCGGTTCGTCTAGTTGACTTCTCTGGACCATTCAATTTGGCTATGCGATTCAGTTTGCCCGGCATCCCCCCAAGTTCAACGGCATCCGGTTCACGTCTGTGATTGTTGCGGATGTCCCTCTCTTGCGTGCAGAGATTGCAGTCCTTCTAGTAAAAGACGCAACAGAGCCTGTCCCTCTAGTCGATATGAATACAGGCTTTTACAGCCCTTACTTCATAGTGTTAAAACAGATCAGCCTGTTGGGGCTTTGGGTCAGTTGGGACTAGAGCAAACTCTGTCCAACACAGAGGATCTCTTTTCTCGGTATGGAGTTGGATTCGGTAAAACAAGGTGGTCTGTGCTCCCGTCGCAACTCACCCGCCACCTCCTCCTCTTAGACAGTTCAGCTGATTTGAGAGTGTTTTGGAGTCGCTCAGGTAGATCTGTTTGCCTCTCTGGATACCCTTCATTGCCAGTTTTTTAACTCCCTGACTGAGGGAACTCTCTACACGGATGTCCTGGCACACAGTTTGCCACGTGGTCTGCGCAAGTACGCGTTCCCCCACTGAGCCACTCTAGCACAGTTACTGTGCAAAGTCAGAAAGGACGAGATTTGCCTATGCTCTGAAGTTGAACCTGTTCGTCGAGTGGTGTTCTTTTCAACGAGGAGATCCCCGGAGATGCCTGATCAGATTAGTGCTTTCATTCCTGCAGCAGGGGTTTGAGTTAAGGCTGTCTCCCTCCACCCTTTAAAGTCTATGTGGCTGATATCACTCCAAACCATGACCCCATAGATGGGAGGTCCACTGGTAAGCATGACCTGATCCTCAGGTTCCTCTGAGGAGCCAGAAGTTTGAATCCTCCACGGCCCCCCACTTTACCCACTGACAGCACTACAGCAGGCCCCATTTGAGCTTTTGCCAGCAGTTGAGCTGAAGTTTCTATCAATGAAGACTCTGCTACTGCTTACACTGGCCTCCATCAAGAGGGTAGGGGACCTGCAGGCATTTTCGGTCTACAAATCATGCCTTGAGTTTGGGCCATCTGAGTCCCAGTTAACACTGAGGCCGCGGCCCGGCTATGTGCCCAAAGTTCCCATGACTCTGTTTAGAGACCAGGTGGTGAACCTCCAAGCACTGCCCTCAGAGGGGGTAGAACCAGCCCTTGCTTTGCTCTGTCCCATCCGAGCTCTAAGATGCTATGTTGACCGAACACAAAGCTTCAGGACTTCAGACGAGTTCTTTGTCTCTCACAGAGGCCGGCAGAAGGGGAATGCCATCTCCAAGCAGAGGATGGCGCACTGGATAGTGGACAACATCCCCCTGGCCTACCAAGCACAGGGTGTGCCCTGTCCCCTCAGGTTACGGGCCAAATCAACAAGGAGTGTGGCATCGTTCTGGGAATTGGCACGTGGCACCTCGTGGCAAATATTTGCAGAGCTACGGACTGGGCGACCCCTAACGCATTCGCTAGATTCTATAGCCTTCGTGTGGAACCGGTATCCATTGTGTTCTCATCTGAAATGGGTAGACGGACTTAAAGGCCCAGTTTCAGGTCGGCTTGTTAACTTCTCTAGAGTGTCCATACAGTAGAGCCTATTGGGTTCCTCCGTCCCCTCGGCAGCCTCACTCGATGAAACGTTGAGAACCTGTAGAGTACTGAATGGGTGGTGCTTTGAAAACAGTACCTGGCCTCTTGTGGTGAGCCCCGCACTAGGGGCTTTGGTAGTGATCCCAATTCGTCGGTCTTATCCGATGTTACTTGGAGTGACTGACTGAAAGGGAACGTTCTTTCTTGTTCCTGAAGAAGAGAATGGAGATGTCACGTCCCGACGCCGACCTGTTCTACCACCGCCGAGCGGCCATGTCACCGGCTCAGCTCCTCAGTGAAAACCTGAATATGTGCTGCATCAGCTGCTCAGATGGTAAAGACATTTTGCATCTTAAGAAAATGAAGCATCAGCATTTTTTGGAATGCTGATTTAAAACAAAAACAAAACATACATTTGATAAGTCAGTCAGAAATGCAATCTGAAATAGGTCTTATTGTCAAGATCTTTAAAATGTTTTTTTAAAAAGATTGACGTGATTGTTGTGAGTGTCTGAAAGAATTCAAATATCCAGTGCAGTATTGCATGCCTCTATCTTCATTGTCACAGGGAGTCTGATTGCCTCAAGACTATAAACTTGACAGTGATTTGTCTTTGCTGAGCATTTACTGTGCATGGTTAATTCTGTCCCGTGTCTCTCGGGCCGCCCTAGAAAGCGCTTTCTTTCTTGATAAATGAGCAGAAACACAACACGAGTGAATCGGGCAGCACTTTTTAAAGCTGGCTTTCATCGCATCCTCTTTCTTCTGCACCTGAAAGCTTTCTTCACATTGGAGTTTGAAGCACGCTGAATACTAATTTCTGTCTATTAAAAGTGGCCGCTATCATCAGTGTGCTCTCATTAGAATGCCGGGCTCATGGGATGCCTCTTAATTCCTTTATAGAGGAATTCAAGACCCTTTCACTTCAAAAAGTATAAATCATACTCCCAAATGATTGTGGAAGAGAGGGGATTCGTACCAGGAGTCTCTGATGTGTCCCACCGGTTCGCTGAGTTCCCAAAGCCGCTGAAATCCAGCCTCCGGAGAGAACAGAGTCTGTTCTGTGACCTGGGCCTCTGCTGAACCTCTCCAGCCTCACAATATTACACTAAAACACTCCTGTCCAGAGAATCACATCACACTGTTCTGTGAATACAGCAGTTTTTAGATTTTGAATGAGTGATTTTCAGAAAGATGTTTCGTAGGATTTCAACTAGTCCATCACATATGGAAGCAGATATTCACACTCAGGTAGATTTCTCTTAAAGCTGAGTATGGAAGATACTGTTTTCACAAATATAAAGGGAAGTGATGGGCTGTTTGTAGAAATGAATATGTCTGATCTGATCTGATTCAAAACGTTTTACATTTGAAGATCAAGGTAAATTGTTCTTAATTTGTCTTCAGGAAACTTGCATCTGTCTTCTGAAAAGCAGTACTATATGGGGAACAACAACAAAAAAAAAAAACAATGCATCTTATCTCCTTTTGAAGCATCTGTGAATGTTTGATGGTTTTTTAGAAGCCGTGTTTGAGTCTCTAAACTGTGCTCAGCATGAAAAAAATTATACAGTCACTGTTGCAAAAGATGTTGAAAAACTGGATTAAAAAAAAAAACAGTGCTCAGTTTAACAGTTCATGACAAACAAGAGACTCATGAACAACCGTCACAAAAAGAAAACAAACAAACAAAAAATAAAAATAGTTGTAGATCATAACCACAAACAGTATTAAGAACCACAAACTTTTGAGGCGGGTTATTTTTATAATTTTTACTATTTGTTTGTTTTGTGGACTATATGCAAAAATTGTTTGTGTAAAATATCTTACCCAGGACAGTTTTAATAAAAAAAAAGTATTTTGTATAATTTTTTTAAGATTTTCACAGATTCTGCAAGGTGTTCACATACTTTTTCTTGCAACTGTATGCTGTATGACACTACAAGACAATAAGATTTCAGTCTTTTTCTTTAAAATTTCATGCTTAATACAAAAAATTCTTGCTAATTTTTAATAATTTGTGAAATTTACCAGCATTTTTGAGAAAAAGTTTTCACAACACTTTGTACGTTTTTCAGTGTTTTTATACAGTGTTTACTGTTGATGTACAGTACATATCAAGCTGCTTCATATGCTTATGTTAACACAAACACATTGCATTCCAGTACAATTATACATGTGTCACAGCATATAAAGTGTATAAAATGTGTAAAGAGTGTAAAAAATGCCTTATTTTTTTATTTCAGTTTACAGTATTTGCAAATCATATGTTTATTTTTTTTTTAAAGGCAAGACAACAAAATGAAGTGTACTAATGGAACACTGCTTACAACACAGCATGAAACTTGATGCTTGATTCTTTTCCAGTGATATAGTTGTCAGTCCTCTCGTTTCTAGTCTGATGTTATTTGTCTTCAGGAGCTTCTCCATCATCTCTCACATTAAAATGCAGTAGTGAGCTCCACTTAAGGCCTCTACGCTCAAGTTTTCCTAATTGACTTCTTATTTCTAAGCGGTCAGCCGGAGAAATATACCAGTCCTGAAGCCCAGCGCCGCCTGCTTTTCACTTTAATGGTAAGATCTTGATGTCAGCAGTTAGTATATTGGTGTGAGTGGCCTATTGATTATTGATTTGTGCCCATTGATTGAGGTCTCAGGGGAGTCTAATCCGTTTTGATGCATTTGAATACATCCATTCATCTTCAGATGTTCTTGCGCCTGCAGCCTAATGAAAATAGATGGTGATCTGAATCTGCTTGGCGCCTTTTTGATTTATTTTTTTAATTGATATATCTGCTCTGAAGGGGTCTGCTGCCGAATGACAATTGACTGTGCATGTTTTTTTCTGCTTTAAAGAGGTTCTTCTGATGGATTAGAGGTTCTTCGGATCTGCCAGATATGTGTTTTTATTTTCTTGGACATTTTTTTAATGGACAGGCATGAAAAGCAGTTTAATATTGATGGGCTACATGGGAGCAGGAAGTCTTTATTGCTTCTTGAATTTCAGTATGTATTATGAAGTCGTGTTGTCATGAATGACATCTGTATGTACTAAAAACAGAACAGATACCATGATACAAATCACTGCAATCAACAAATTTTTTTTTTTTTTAATTCACCTCATTTCCTCAAACAAATCAGAGCAGAATTTAAACTACAGTTATTATACTTTTAGTACTTATAGTACTTATACTTTAGAGTATACTACTCTATATACTTATGATACTTTTAGTTGATCATTTGCATTATGCTACAGTAATAGGAAACAATGTGATGACTTAATAATTATGAAAAAAAAAAAAATATATATATATATACTGTATATATATATATATGTGTGTGTGTGTGTGTTTATATATTAGGGGTTGGCATAGATTATTTTTTTAAATCTAGATTAATCTAGATTAAAATGGCTCATTTGAATTCTGCCAAATAAATAAATAAACACAAATAAAGAGCCAGATCACGTAAACTGTTAAGACTGGCTATAGTAATATCAGTATCATCTAAGATTACTCACGTTCATTTCTGCACTCCGTTACATATGTTTTAATTATCAACATTAAACATGGGTTTACTACAAATAAATATCATAATAGTTGAACTAAAGTAACCACACATTAACATGGTTTTGCTGTACTAGCCCTTTAGCTTCACTAAGGTATTTCTGATTACTAATTGATACTAATTGTAATTAATCTAATGGCTATAGCAGTATATCATATCTTAGCTACGTTTTAGATTGTATTATCTCAAAATGTAAACTATATTATTGTTGAACTCCAGTCTAATTATTGCAACTATAAGGAATGAAGATATTAAGATACTATGAACATATTTTTTTTTTGTTGAAGTGTGTGGTATTTTTTGTGTCTGTGTGTTAACACACTAAAAAGGTTTTGGATTATTTAGACCCTAGCCAGTGTTATTTAAAAAAAATAATAAATAAATAAACAATTTCAATTAAATAATTGCATACAAAATTACGAAAAAAGGTTTTAGTTCGTTTAAATCTTATTTATTTCTGTAATGTTTTTAACTTTTAAAAGTAAAATAAAATAAATAAATAAAAGTTACATAGGCAAATATGAAACGTCACTAATAAAAATCAAAACATTATATGAAAACATCTGAATAATATACCTAAATAACACTGTAGCAAGCAGCACCCAGAGAGAGAAAAAGACCCAGACAAAAGATATTCTCCAGACTCCAGAGCATTAGCCACAAACGCATGTGGGTATTACTTTTAATACTGTTCTGGATAGAGGAGAGTGAAATAATGTGGCGTTTAAGCGTTCATCGATTTTGGAATTAAAAAGTTAGTTTGCAAAGATTTACTGTGGGGGTTCGACGGCGCGGCTCTTTATCAGGGCAGCAAATGGGCGGTTATACGCTGTCCGACAGAGCCACGATTGAGAGATCGATAGGTGCGTGATTTAGTAACTGGGCTACAGCTAATCAATAAGTATAAAAGTAAATGAAATATGCATTACAGGGATTTTATTAGAGGGGGTTAGCAGATGGAAAATAACCGTCAGGCCATTTATTTTATACCTATTGATTGTACAACACACAGGCTCGCCGTAGCTCAAGCAAACCCTTTCTCAGATTCAGCCTGAGTATGGTGTGATTTATAGTTGTTGAGGTCAGGCAGTGTGCAGACACAGCTGTAGAGTTTATATGGCTGGTGTTGTTGAGCTGGACTGATATCAAGCAGTTCTTACACAGTTCCCTTTCAGTCGGTCACTTCGACGTCACGTCGGTGACCGACGAATAGGAATCTCGCTTTGAGATGCCAAAACAACTCTGCATGTACAAACACGCCAATGAATTTCATTGGCATACGCTAATTAGGATCAGCTGAACCCATTCGTGGCGCGAGTATAAGTAGGTCAGCAGATCTAGTGTTCATTAGCTTTTTGCTTTAGAGCCGAGCAGTCCATGTGAACGTTCTGGAAGCCATTTCTACTCTGCGAAACGACGGAGAAAGGCTGGTATGATGGCGTTGCAGCAACGGTGGTTCCAGTCAAGTGGCGGTAACAATTGTATTGCACTATCTGCAATGTTTACCTAGCGACCATCTTCCCTGTTAAGCTTCGGCCTTTCACAAAAAGAGCAAGCTAAAAGAGTACTCACTAGTGGTATGTCTTTTCAAAGACGCTTCCTTCGGGAGGTCCTACAATCCGTGCGTTGTTGGATGTGGTTGTTACTTGGCGCCGGCGGATGGTCATGAACACTGCCTGTTGCCTGGGCACTGAGCATGCTAGGGCAGCGTTCGTGGATGGTTCATGCTCTCATTGCGGGAGGATGACCATCTCTGAGTTGTGGACCAGGCTGAATTACATGGCCGGTGGGGAAGTCCCTATTCCTCTTCCGCGTTCAGGTGCTCGCGCTGGCAGCGTCCGCGGAGCTTCCGGTTCCAGGGAAGAGAGGGCCAGCCTGACTGTGAAGGTGGGGAACTCCCCTCGGGGAGCGCCCCCACACTGATGGAGTTTCCATAGGGGAGCCCGGTCAACCGAAAACGGTGCCGGATGTTTCCTTTGGGGCTCCCACTGAAGACCGTGGAGGACGATCCAACGGAATTTGTGGAGGACGATCCAACGGAATTCCGGACCCACTACTGTCGGAACGCAGGTAACTTGCACACACACACCCATGCAGACATCCCTCCGAACCGGGTCAGAGACGCTCGGACTGGACCCCTGCGTTCCCCCTCGCTGCCCCACCTCCAGAACCCCGGTGGGTGCGATGGTGCCTCTTGTTCAGTTCTTAGATGTCTGGATAGGGCTCAGACCGTCTCGATGGCTCATCAGCACCATTCGGCTTGGCTATGCGATTCAGTTCGCCCGGCGGGCTTCCAGGTACAGGGGTGTACGCTTCACAACGGTGAATGGAGACAATGCCCCTGTCCTGCGAGCAGATATTGCTACTTTCTGAAGAAGAAAGCAAAAGAGCTGGTCCCTCCAACCGATATGAGAACAGGGTTTTACAGGGGGCTAGGAGGTTAAATCCTCCTCGGGCCTCTACTATACCCTTTTGGGATCTCTCTCAAGTGCTCAGAGCATTAAGATAGGAACCCTTTGAGCCTTTGCCAGTAGTCGAGTTGAGGTTTTTATCAATGAAAACGCTACTCCTGCTCGCATTGGCCTCCATCAAGAGGGTAGGGGACCTGCAGGCATATTCGGTCGACGATTCGTGCCTCGAGTTTGGGCCCGAGGATTCTCAGGTGACCCTGAGACCACGGCCCGGCTATGTGCCCAAGGTTCCAACCACTCCCTTCAGAGATCAGGTAGTGAACCTCCAAGCCCTGCCCTCGGAGGAGGCAGATCCAACATTACTGTTGCTGTGTCCCGTCCGGGAATTACGGATCGAACACAGAGCTTCAGGACCTCAGACCAGCTCTTCGTTTGTCATGGAGGTCGGCAGAAGGGGAATGCCGTCTCTAAGCAGAGGATGGCCCACTGGATTGTGGACGCCATCACTCTGGAATACCAGGCTCAAGGTGAACCCTGTCCCCTCAGTGTTTGCGCTCATTCAACCAGAAGTGTAGCATCATCCTGGGCGTTGGCACGAGGCACCTCGCTTGTTGACATTTTTAGAGCTGCAGGTTGGGTGACCCCTAACACGTTCGCTAGGTTCTATAGCTTACGTGTTGAACCGGTTTCTACCCATGTTCTCACCTCTAACAGAGCTGAAGAGCCAGAGTAGGATCTTGTCGGTCGGCTTGGTATAAATTCTCCAGTTTTCCTTATCTGTAGATACTGTGAGTTTTCCGATCCCCTTGGCAGTCGGATGTTGCGGAGCATCTGAGGTTAGGCTTCTGTATCCTTGAGAACCGCTAGAGGGCTGGGAGCCCCTGAGTGTTACCAAGAGGATCTCAGGTGGTAAAGGTAAGATTACCTTCCCCAATTGAGGGTTCATTTTCCATATGCATTGTTCTAGCTCTGTTTTAATCTGAAAAGAACATATTCCGCGATTAGTTTTTTTGTTGTTTAGTTTTTTTTTTGCCATTCAGTGGCTACTTTCAACAATTAGTTACCAACCTCCTTCAAAATAACATATTTTATGCTTAACAGAAAAAAGAAACTTATAAAGTGAGGCAACTTGAGGGTGAGTAAACAATCACAGAATTTTGTTTTATTGCATGGGGTGTTTGTGAACTATCCCTGTAAAAAGATTATAATGTTAATGCTATTGTAACAATTGCCCAGGCAACACGAATAATTGCACAATGTGCTATTGCCAGTGGCTGGATCTATGCACAATACATAAAAGCATGATTCTGGCAAAACCAGAATTGGACAAATGTAACTGAATAGGAATTGTAGATTGTAGTTTGACCCTTGTCCTGCTCATCTTACACGCATGTCACTGGTGCTAAGAGGTCTTTGATGCAGTTTCGATTGGACACTCAGGCTCTAGACCTCTGGCCCCCAAGATTGTTTTTCTTTGCTCGTTGTTTTTCCCGCTTTGTGGCAAGTGAAATATGACAGCTGGGAGTAGGCGTGCGGTCCAGAATGTTTAAGATTTCTTTGTGAATGCATGCTTAGTGTCCTAGTGGTCAAAATCAGGGCAAGTAAATGAATAATCAATCATTTTAAAAAGTCAAGTAAATGGTATCTGTCTAGCATTTTATCAATAATTTACTTAGTTGTACAAATGCTTATACTGTTAAAAATATTTTAATGCCATGTAGTTCATATGCAATATAATGGTATATAAAGTAATGACATTATAAAAAAAATATTTTTGTGAAAGAAGTTATGAGGGTAAAAGTTATAATGGCTCTTTACTTTTAGTAATTAATTAGAATAATTATTATTACTTTTTTAATTATAAAAGAATTATAAAATCACACTGCAAAAAATGGTAATTTTTTTTTATTTATATCTAATTTAACCCATACATTTTTTTTTGTTCGTGTAAACTGATCTGTACATGTTGGTCCAGTGGTCAAAAACAAAAGAACCCCATCAAAAACAACAACAACAACAACAAATTACACACACACACACACACACACATGTCTGGTTTGCCATCTTCGTGGGGACTCTCCATAGGTGTAATGGTGTTTCTAC
>JAUCNO010000279.1:467789-490128 GCA_032353835.1 Enteromius viviparus | reverse complement strand
AACTCTCACAGCGGCGATAGAGACACACATCCTCTTTATGTTGATTGGAAATTCTTAATTATTTCCCTGATGGTGGAATTTGTTATTTTCACTGATCTAGCTCTTTTCTTAAAGCCACTTCACTAATTTTGAAGCTTAATTATCTTTTGCTGCACATTATAAATATACTGTATATATATATATATATTTGTCATTGTGTTGATGATTAAGAGAATTTGGGCTTTGTTTTCCCTGCTATAAATATTTCTGCGAGACAAGAAACCATGGCTGGATATGTTCATGTTCATAATCACCCTGGAGTACCCCTCCCAACCCCATTTTTAACTTTGCAGTAAAAATCACCACTACCATGAAGAATTGGACAAGATATCCTTCTGTGTTTTATCAAGAAAGGAAACATGAATGACAATGAATCAATGAACTGTAGTTGAACTATTCTATAAGTGGAGCATAATGAAATCAAACACAGATGCAGGAGAGTGTCAGCGGTGCTGGCTGAAGGTCCCTCAAGCATCCATGGCTCTTTTGTGGAGGAGCGTCACTGATAGCAGATATCCCTGATCAATAAAAGCTTCAGGCTGCTCTCTTTCTCCTCAGGCTTTTCATTTCTGCTGCTCTCAGTCATCCGTGGATCTGAGTACATGCATGCGTCTGGAGGTACTGTGGCCAGTCTCAGACCCCTTTATCAATCAGGATTTTAATTATACACATCCCAGCTGACAGCTAGATTAGAAAGCAATCGACGCTATCGGCCACCAAATCTAATTACTGTTTATTGACAGATAAGAACGCGCTCCTTTCACTTTCCCAAATGAGATAAACTTCCGTTAGCCGTCTCTTGGTGTGAAGAGGGTCCGACGCGCGCTTACTGTCCACCAAAGACTTTCTAATGACCTGCTTATGATGGGATTCACTGTTTTAGTGTCAGATGTGAGCAGCATTAACAGACTCTGTGCTAGTGGGTGACCAACGGCTGAAACGAGAGCAATGGCAAATACAATTTAATTACAGAAAATGAGAAGTAAAAAAAAGAAAAAGAAAAGAACTGTAGTTGGTAGATTCAGTGCCTTCATGTGTTTATGCTAAAGTCTGAGTAAGATAGTGTATTACTCTCTTACATGAAGTTAGAAACTAAATACGGAAGCAGCCAAAACAAACTAAATAAACAATGGGTGACTGACACCGGCGAAAATGACAAATGTCTATAAAAAGTATCTTCTGCTGGCCAAGTCTGCTCTATTTGATCAAAAATACAGAAAAACTGTGAAATATTATTTCAGTGTAAATCAGCTATTTTCTGTGTAAATATGTTTTGATTCTGTGATCAAAGCTGAATTTTCGGCATCATTACTCCAGTTGTTGGTGTCACATGATATTCAGAAATCACCCTAATATACTGATTTACTGCTCAACAAACAATATCAACATTAAAAACAGTGCTTAACATCTGTATTTTCATCAATTTAATGTGTTCTTGCTTAATAAAAGTAGTAATTTCTCAATAAATATTTTCTTTCTGTTATTTATCTGTGGTAGTATACAGTATGAGTTATTGGTTATGGCACCTAGCAAATTGTTGTTTAATACTCATAAATCACTGACTATAAGCTATAAACCATTAACCCTGTTACTTTTTTGAAGTCAAATGATTATTGAAAACTGTATTTGTAGATCAATCAGCATTACATTTCTAGTTAAAACGTGTGTAGTGTCATGACCTTGAGTTTAAGATTGTAAAAATACAGTTATACTATAAACATATTTACAGAACAACTTGAAATGTAGTTTAAATTATTTGTTTTTCATAGTAAATTGTAAATTACTTTTCAATAATTATGATTAATATTATTATTTTATGTAGATGCAAGGTTTGATCATACTTTTCCCTGAATATTGTAGGAACTTACTTTTAGCCAGGGTTTAGTGTTTATTTATTTATTACAATTTTTGCTTTATTTACTGCACGCAAACACATTTGATCCACATGAGGGAATGTCTGAAATCTAGTTTAATCACATTATTGAACTGGAGCAGGCTTGAGTTGAGCAGCGGCTGTATCACAGAGCTGGTTTTATGTATGCAGTGACACTCATGGACTCTTCTCTCTATCATTGCCACATTAGACACGTTACTGTTTAAAAAACCTGTGAAAGAGCCTCAGGTAAAGCCGGCCTAAATGATTGGATTATTGTCCTTCCATTTGGCGGCGAGATAATGACTGAATGATAAACATTGCAGTGTATAGATTTCCTGTCAGGTCCCATGAAGTAGACATCCTCATTTCTTGAGTGTCCCACCCCCGTTCCTCACACACACACACACACACACACGTGCACACGAGCGGCCATTCAGAGATTCAAAAAGCACTTACGGCCTCCTGTCCAGTTTTGTTAAGTGAGTAAATCTGCAGCCGGACCGCGGCTTCCAAATGAAATTTAGGTGGATGGACTGAGTGGACTGAGAGGAACGGACCTTATTTGGTTTAGCGATGGAAAGAAAAATGTTTGGGCTTTGAATTATGCAATGTTCAGAGGGACAGAAGTTTAGATTAATGCTTGATTCTGTTTGATCCGAGGACATATTTCACTGGCTCTTGACTGTCTGCTGCTCTGAACGCCGCTGACTCTAACCAGGTTTGCCATCATGTCCTAATTCATTTACAGAGCCGCCCGCCACTGCAGGGAGAAATAAGTAGGTATCAGGAGTTTGGAAAAGAAGCCGCTGTCTGGCACCCGTGACCCGGGAAGCCTCTCCGAACACACTCTGTGCTGTTTCCAGCTGTATTGGATCAACATGATGAAGGTTTATGGGAAGAGCGGCTATGCACGTTTATTAACTCAAGTGTTTTTATACTATCTTCTGTGGTTCTGAAGATGTCTTCTGTAACTGATGGCAGACACAAATGCAGGCCTATTAGTTTTAAATGAATGCAGTCTGCATGTGAAAACAGTGAATGATAATAACACAGAGGATGGAAAGGTGTTTTTTTCAGACACTGCTAGGATTTACTTTCAAATTATTTTCTATCTTTTCTATTATTAGACATAAAAATATACATTTTTTTATTTTTTTTATTTAAGTGGTGTTTGTCTGTGCAATATATATATATATATATATATATATAAACAAAACAAAGATTATTGAAGTGCTTTTTCTTTTTTGCAAGAATATACTGTCTCACAATAAATAATTTTCAATGTGCAAAGTCGCAAATTAAATTTACTTGTTACATTTATTCATTTAACAGACACAAGCATAGATAGATGACTCCATTTTATTGCTTTCTGTAAGTTTTGTGGAATCATTGGTGTCTGTACCACAAATTCAGCAGGACGAGTTACAAGAAGAATAGAAATAGTGACACTTGCTTAAGCAAACATCATTAACTAGTGGAATCATTCATTCACTTATAACCTGTGGTCTCTAGTGACTACTTTTATGCAGCCAAACAAAAAAATTGTTCACATTTGACATTTGCTGACAGAAGGCTAGTATGTTTGCATTTATATACAAACTGCTATAAGCATATTTCTGAAATGAGATGGGATTGTCCTGGCTTCTGTGATTAGAGCTTGTTTATTACTGTTTAAGTTGTGGTGAAACAGCACTCCCTCTCGTGGAGACTAGTGGAATCATTCACAGCTTCATGCTCACAATCAGATATCCTCCTGTGGGATGTCCCACTGATAGGTTTGAGAGTTTAATACAGTGTTTATGAAAATGCTGTTCATCCCTTATTACTGAAGCAGCTCTTCTCGCCTGCTTTCTTGTCTGTCTTTTAACAATATATGAATAAAAAAAAGTAATAATGATAATAAAAAAACTAAATCTCTACACAACAACTTTAAAATAAAAAAAAAATGCGTAAATAATAATAATAAATCTCATTACAGCAGCTGCAGATGAACCTGAATGTTAATTGAAAGTATGTTATGGTAGAAACAGGCATTAAAAAAAACACTAGTCATGACATTTAAGCCAGTGATTATTACAGACGCTGGTGCGATCTCAGCTCAGTCCAGACGCTCATGTTGTTCTTCTGATTTATTCATCAGTGTAATCCACCCAGCCAACACAACTCTCCAGTCCAAATGTTATTGTTTATAGCCTTTCATTGGCCTCTGCTCAGGATTCTCATGGTAACAGAAACCTTTGCAATGGCAGGATTTTTATTTATTTACTGTGAATTCATTGAAATTAGTATATGCTTCTTGTAAAATTGAATTATTTTTATATTATTGAAAAATGATTACGGTTTTACTAATGTTAGGGGAACGTCTGTGTTTGCTAGATATATTATGATCATCGTAAGAGCTTGTGGGAAATAAAACTGACCCATAAACAGTCAATAAGACTTTAACCAACTTACAGTTAGCCAAGTTTAAACCTTTAAAGTCTAAAGTCTTACTTTTCAGATTCAAATTAAATCAACATGTGACCCTGGAGCACAAACCCAGTCATGTGTATAGCCAACAATACACTGCATGGGTCAAAATGATCTTATATATATATATATATATATATATATATATATATATATATATATGACCCTTTGTATACGACCTAATGCACTGTAATAATTTATAATCATAATCATTTTAATAAACTAAAAAAAAATATATATATATTATAATTTAAAACCAGTACATGTTAGTTGTTCACGTTTATTTTACTTTTTTAAATTTATAGAAATAGGCTACATTTATTCGAAAATGATTTGTAATAAAAACGATAAATCGCGGTCGCGTGAGCAGGTAACCATAGCAACAGTCGGAGTTCTAGTTACGATCAGTATCGAACTGAACACCGACGAGACTGCTAGCGTTTTTTTTTTTTTACTTAACATCACTTTAACAGTTTTATTTAAACAATTTAACACTTAACGATATTTACAGGTATCTCTTCAAAAAGTTCTTATGGTTTAAACAAGTTGTCGCCCTGACCGCGGCGGACTGTAGCCCGGTGTCAGCGGTCAGCGGCGGGAGGAGGAGCTCATACAAATGGCTGTCCCGCGGCGCTCCGCGTTAAACGCGCTCAGTAGGAGATGGAGACGCACCTGAGGACGAACTCCGTGTGTCTGTGTCTGCAGGTACACTCAATATCTCCCCTCTTCTCCTCTTTCCTCAGATATCTCTTCTCTGTCGTCTTTCTCTTGCTGTCAGTGAATTATCGCGCTGGAGTGTTGGGGACTTTCACACACCGTTGTGTTTTACTCACATCTGTCAAAGCTTTATCGATTAGTTTTTGCTTGACATCTTGCGTTAGTTCGATTCTTTGAAGAATATATATGTTTCTAACACAACTGGGCGAATCACACACTGAGTGTCACTGCAACTAAACTCAGATCAACGCATTTACAGCATGATCAGAGCCTTTTTTCGATATTTCTGCCGTGTAAGTTCGTATGCATATACAATCCTCACAAGGGAGGTACAGCTCCAATCGAGGACGTTTGGAAAAATTATTTATGCATTGAAATTAAATTCTAAAAATGCTGCTTTCTTGTATAGCTAAAAAAAATCATCTAGGTACCTGGATAAACGTGTGTAGTCAGACGCATTCAAATATCTTTGAAAGAAAAATCTGTCAGTTAGGAATAAAGAGTAGTTAACAGTGATACACACACTCTGATCAATAAAACAGCTTGACTTTTTGCTGAGCGCTTCATATAGAGCTGGAATAAGACACAGCACACACTGAAACAGTATCCACACACATGCATGAAGATCCTTACTGCGTTTACTGATTTTATTGTGATGGATTTAATATGACACAACAGGAAACAGAACGAGAATAATAACTACAAAAACTAAACTATAACTACCCGCTTGTACACTGAAACCTTTACATTTCAATTTTAAAATACGAATCAGCTTGACTTGGACAGTTTTGTTTTAGATATATCTATAGAACTTGCGTTAAATTAATTACTGCATTATCGTGTGCAGTTTGTTTTCTCAGAGCAGAGGCAAATGAGATGTGTGTGTGTGTGTGTGTGTGTGTGTGTGTGTGTGTGTGTGTGTGTGTGTGTGGCTAAATTAAATCTTGAGATATCTCATCATTTAACACAAGCACAATATCAGTGTTTGATATCAAATCCTGTGTAACATAAGACCAGACCTTAATAAGCATTCCAAAGGGATTGTACGCAAATCATATGGATTAGGTTCATGGATGAATGACCTTTAATTCCATGTTTTTCAATTAAATTACTGTATGTTCCTGAACCCCAGAGACATCAATCATCTACTCCATATCAGCCACACGCTGATGATGATGATGATAGATTAAACAAAAAAAAAAAACACATGCAGATTCTCTCACAAGTATTTTTACACTCATGTTTGTATTTTATTATTGCCTTGTTATGTGTCTGCATGTGTACAGGCATCCATATATTGAACTGTTGGTCAAAGAAATGAGAATATATATATATATATATATATATATATTACAGTTACAGGGGACACAGAGGTTATTGTTCTTTTTAAACTGTATTCTGATGGGATGTCATATGTATTTGATTTACTCTCATTTTGTCTGTCCTTTAATACACGAGCGTTCACACTCTGGTGTCTCTCCGAATGCACTGAGTTTGAGTTTTGAGGCTGGCTTGCAGTGAGTCCTGTGATGATCAATAGGGCTTGTGTGATGTTTTAGTATTGATTATGGAAACGCGAGCCTCTGAATAGAGCAGGGCGGGGTTCAGGAGTCATGTGGAATCACGGGCATATGTCGACCAATAAAAATACACAAATCAGCTCACCTAACCTCTGAATGATAGAGATTCATCAAAATGATTTATTAAGTAATGTGTATCTGTTACCCAGCATGCTTCAGCCGTGCATGTGTGTGTTTTGTGAATTCGTGACACTCAGGCAGCTGTTCAAACTGGCCACTTGTCATGCGTGTGCTTCTGCTATGGCTCTCTTCTGATTCTCTGCTTATAAAATGCAATAGAGTAGCAGAGCAGCGTGAGCGACTGTGAAACGCTATATCTGCATTCTTCAAGGCTTGATCAACACCGAGAATGGTGATTATAAAGCTTCGCGCCCCAAAGACAGGCAGCGATTTTATGCGTACTGAGTGTCCACTCTTTGACTTGTCCGGTGCGTGCTCACAAATGTTCAAATGATTCAATGATGCAGAACAATTTTAAAGTAGAAAATAAAAATGAAGGGATCATCAGTGTGATTGTGGCTGCATGTCAGATTTGTCAAATGCATCTCTGTTTCATTTAGCATTACATTAAAACATTGTCATTTTAACCAATACATGTATGTTTCTATTTCAGTTTTAATAATAAAAACTATTTTTAAACATACATAATACCAAAACAAATGTATCAAAAGTAAATTATAATTTTGATAATGTTACTGTAACATTGACATTTATGTTTTGCATCATTTTGACTTCTGAGTATTCTGTATATATATATATATATATATATATATATATATATATATATATATAAACATATAACATTCAACACAAAAAGTAGATGAGCACTGGTTTATGATTTTTAGGGAAAAATGCTTTAAAAAAAAAAAACATTTTACAATTGCTTTAATATGTATTATTTATAATATGTATTATTTTATGAAATGCTTTTTGCATTACATTTTCAATTTTACATTTATTTACAGTAGTTAAAAAAAACATGTTTTTGAATAGCATTTTACAATTGACACAATAATTAGCTGACAACAGATTTTGTACAGAAATAAAATAAAACCATAAATAATAATACAGGTTTCCAAATCCTTCGTTTTTATCCGCGTGGTCTCATATATATTTGCTTCATTGTGCTGCTTGTGTGTGTGGTGTCTGTGGGAGTATTTCAGCACACTGCACATCAGCCCCGCCTCCTGCTGTTTTACCTCCCCCTCCCCAGTGTAGCCCCGCCCCATCAGTATGCTGAAGCCCCGCCCCCTGAGGCAGCAGCCAACAGCAGCTGTTCCATATTCATCAAGCTCTTCAGTCTTAAAGAGGCCGACACTGAGCATGCAAACACTCATTTCTGCCTCTCCGCTGCTTACACGCTCATCGTAGCACACTCTCCTGCCTCCTCGCTCGCTCGCTCTCTCTCTCTCTCTCTCTCGGCTTCACCCGACCAGCCCCCTCCCCCCACTCTCTCTCACACACACACAAACACACACATGCGTACCTGAGCTGGCGGTGGGCTGCGCTGCTGGAGGGGCTTTTCACCGCAACTTTTCTGAAGGTGCTCGCTCGTGGTTTTGGGGGGAGAGGCGAGTGTCCGGTGTCTCCTCTTTCCTTCTTCTCTTCCTCCTGGAATGCTAAAACTGGGCTGATGGACATTTCCGAACTTTGCATCCCTGATCCTCTCAGCTATCATAACCAGTAGGTGCATTTTCCTCTTTCACGCACTAACACCGCTTCCTGTCTGTGTTTCTTCTTCTTTGCATGTGTTTTCTTGCGCCGGCTGAACTTTCTGCTGCTGCGATAGGGATGCGTTCTCATCTGCATGGACGCAGTGTTACTTGCAGATTGAGGTTTAGGGACACTTGTTTTCTTCTGCTTCGGTGTAGGTTGTTTGTTTTGTTGTAGTGTGTTGCGTGACGCATGTGTCCCAGCGGTCGGATGCTCCTCTAGAGCTGCTTGTGTTTGGAAACAAGTCTGAAAGGTTTGAGACGGGACAAAAGGCACAGGACGGATGTTTGTTTATTAAATGAATGAGAGAGGATGCTTTGAATGAAAGGTCTTTTGGATGGTGGAGTGGCCCCAGAGGAGCGGCTGGAGGGCTCCAGGTGTCCCGGGGCCGTCTAAGATTGCAGCTCGCGCCAGGCTGTGCTTTAGAAAGATCCAGCTTACAGAAGATTTACTCTTATTTTACACCAAAATTAATCTGCTTTGACTTTTGTTATATTTTATAATTCTGCAAGAAAAACTTTTCCTTTTGCAAATTATCTTCCATTTGAATGTCGTTATTCTACACAGGATTCTTAATTTATCTGTTGACATGAAAGGTCATCTGTTCTAATTTAAAACAGCAACTCATAAAATCAATCAGTAAATGCTTGCCTTGCGCTTGGATTTTATACATACATATATATATATAGTATATATATATATATTAACATTTTAAAACATTTGAAAAGATTGAGCAAAAAGCACAATGTGTGTTGATCCCGATGGATTTTTTCATTTACTCTCAGTAATGTCACACCGGAAGCACTGACATGGGCCGAATGTCTGTGTGTGTGTGTTTTGGGAAATTAGACTAGATTACACTCTGCACACTTTAGTCATCTTAAACACACATATTTTAAGCTGCTTTGTAGTTTTACACTAAGACGGATTACAGAGGTTCAATAGAGCTCAGCTGCCCTGACACCTCCACGCATGCATTTCCACAGCCGCGGTTGCCATTAAAAAAACCTTCATTTACAGTGAGTTGGTCTCAAATGCTTTTAAAACATTTACATTTAAATGCATTATTTTTTTTATTTTTAAGAGCAACTCCTTTTATTATTTTAGCTCGACTGAAAATGGACAATCTTAAACACTGTAACGCTACAGTGAGATTTTCTTTGATAGCGATTTAATTATTATGAAGAGTTGTTAAAATGTTTAAAGGATACGGCATATTTATTTGCCTGTCATTAAATATGTGTCTCATAAATTTGACCGTCACAGCTGGTTTGTTGCTTAAACACCATCACCTTACACTTTTATCTGACCTACTGTTAATGTACCAAATTATTTTCATGTAGTAGTGATATAATTATATCTCTTCATTTCTTTGCATAACAAAAAGAATGAATAACATTTATTTACTATGAATAAAAAAAGGTAACACATTTGCTGATGCATTTTAAATGTAATATTAATATAAAGTGTTTAATGTGTGTGCGAATAGGTTTTGGTCTAGCCTTATTCTGCATCTATGCATTTCATTAAAAACATCTATCTTTATTTAATTTGAGTTAGTTGAAGCATTTCCAAAATTACTGTAACAAGTGTTGTTGAAGTGCTTCAATAAAATGTGTGTAGATTTGAAAGAGTATAGTCAGCGGCTGGCTTCATGCGTGTGAATGGAGTGTGTGTCCTCAGATGCACCGCAGCACTGGAGTCACAGCGAAACGCCACCGGTTAGTGTTTACTGGCACATACGGTGAGATTGATGCCGCTTTTGTTTGTAAACTGCATGCTGCGTGCTTCAGTGTTCATGTGTAGATCCGAGGCGTCGGGAAAGGTGGTGATGCAGCCGGTCACTTTGACGTCTTCTTTACTCAGCTGGGATATTCAATATGACCCGGAGCGAAGACTGACTAGACGTATTCTCGCTCACTGCGGCCTCATTTCAGGCTCTCGGCTGGGATGACAGCTGGATTACGTCCGTATGCAGAAACCCTCCATAAGCACGGCCAGACAAATTCAATTGAACAATTGTTTGACTTCATTACCGAGTTGGCGGATCGAGCGCACAAAGCGCGTATCTCCAGCGTTTCCGTTTTCCCTCTTCTGCTTTATCGCATTAGGTTGAGGAAAAAAGCAGCTGTGGGAATTGCATTAGTGCATCTTAAGTTAAAAGCTCGGCGCTCTTTGAGCAAGTGTTTCAGTGCTGTTGGGTTAATCAGATTTTTGCTGTCTGTGAGGAGATGCTATCGCGGGTAACCAAAGCGGCCGACTCTGACACTATCCAGATGGGATCAGCTTACAGTAATTTGGTTTCAGAAAACATTACTCACACAGATCCATGGCTGTGGTCAGCCCACATATTCATGAGCTTTGGAGAGGGTTTCGATTCTCTCTCCGCGAGCCCTTCGCCGGCCAGCTGACCTTTGGCCAAAACGAGCACGCTTCTCCATTCGCTGCATGCTTTTTCAAACAAACACACAGGCTCTGGGCACCAGCGGGGGATTGTTTTCGGTGAGCACAGAGCGGTGTTTTTATATGCACTCACCTGCGTTCTTTCCGTTGCGTGTTTATTATCGACACATGCTCTGCTGAGGGTCTTTGGTGCTCTATATTTGTCATCTGTGCACATATAATCCTGATTCACACTCTAACACCTCTAACTCTCTCGAACCGGCTTGTTTTATGCATCCTAATTTTATGCTGCAGGAGACAATATTGACATCCGTGGAAGCTTTTGATTGCACTGAAGGCAGTTTATAATAGAACAAGATTCTTTAGAGGATCAGAAATAGTCAGGGGCCAATTCTCACTGTTACTAGTTGCTTATTAGCATGCCTATTATTAACATATAGGCTGTTTATTAGTGCTGGTAGCTAAATGTTTTACATCACTAAACCTACCCATTACTCAAACTTAACAACTACCTTAAATTCTAATTAAGAATTTACTGAGGCATAGCGAGAATTGGACCTTAAAATAAAGCGTGACTGAAAAATGAAGATATGTTTGCTCTAAGGCTCTTTGAGGAACCAAAAATGGTTCTTCTATGAGATCACTGTGAAAACCTTTATTTTGAAGAGTGTAGTGTGTAATGTAGCTGTCAGTCATTAAAAAAATGACAAATCTCAGTAAATTCCCGAACTGAGCGTGTTGAAAGCAGAAGGGCTGTGTTGTGGAGCGAGCGCTGTGGTCTCAGTGTGTCTTGACGGTAGGGTCACTTTCAGCGCTCTCACACCCTGCGGCAGTGACCGAGCCACCCGGCGTCGCCCAGTTCTCACTGAGGTAACCTTGGCATCCTGGCTGCGTCGTGACAGTAGGTTTAAAAATAAACGCAGCTCCGCTAGTGTGCTGAGGAAAATGGCCCTCCAACGCATGCCGCATGGGGGGTCTCACACGCGCGCGCACACACACACACACTCAGAGGAGACCACAGAGGAAGCAGTGATGCTATAGACAGCATGGCTTGTTTGAAACAAATACTAACTTTAGCATGGCAGTTGTAGCATATTTACAGAGTTTGATCATTCAAAACTTTTACAGACAGAAACTTGAACATTTTGAAATCAGCTGCATTTTGGTGTTATCACAGCATGACTTTTTATTTGTAGATTTTTTTTTTTTAGTTTTAGTTAAAGTTTTAACATTTCTTTTTAAATTTTGTCTATGCATTTTTTTATTTCAATTAATTTATTCATTTAAATATGTTAGTGCAGTAAATCTTTTTAAATATTTTTTGAGAGATCATTTTGTTTCATGTATTTTCTATTTCAGTTCACATTTATTTTCTTTTTTAGTATATTATTTTATTTTTGCTGTTTTAGTTTTAGTTAGCTGTAATATCTCTGGTCACATGTAAAGCTGCGCATGCAACTGAATGCAAATTCTGCTAACGTGTGGCCCGTCTTCAGCACTTGCTCTCTATTTGCATCAATCCCACACACTGAGAGTAAACGATCTGAGCACTGTGTCCTGATTTGCTCGGTAATCAAATGTTGCAGGGAGAAAATGCTAAGTCCGCTAATTTACACTTCGGAGAGGAGGGGAGAAAAAAACGTGAGGCCGAATGTCCGTGGGGCGGCACGCGGGCGTTTATCAGAGAATGGTATTGGTATTGAGCGGCCAGTCGTTTGAAGGTTATGTTTCTGAGCAGTAATTGAAATGCAAAATAACATTAGGATCGATGGTTAGCTCTGTTTATTTATGAAATCAATATTGAAACGGTCTGTCACCATTGCGGCTCTGATTCCAGCTGACAGCCAAACTGAGAGTGTGTTACGGCTGAGGCAGTCAGGGCACTGCGGGAGGAAGCAGAAGAGCCAGCAACTGGGTGGGGTTTAGGAGAGGAAATGATGTCGCCACAGGTGTGTGAGATTCACTGCGAGCGGTCTGTCAGGATTCTGCAGTTTGTGACAGGATCTTCTGTCCCTGTGCCTTAAGTTTGTTTACTTACAGTAATATATATGTGTGTACTGTGTGTATTTATTATGTACATACAAATACACACACATGCATGAATATAGTAAAAATGTCTATATATTAAATGTATTTATATAGAATGTAAAATATAAGAATCTAAATATATAAATGTATTTACATGTAAATTTTTTTTCAAATATATGCTTAATGTGTGTGTGTTTATACGTACATAAACACAGCACGCATGCATGTTATGTAAACTGAAACTTTTATTTTGGATGTGATTAATCATGATTAGTCGTTTGACAGCACTACTAACAGAACAAAAGTATTTAAATACATTTTCAAAGAAGCCTCTTCTTCTCAACAAGGCTGCATTTATTCGCTCCAGATACACAACCAATTGTGAAATATTATTACAAAGTAAAAAAGCTGTTTTCTAAGTGAACATGTGAGAAAGTGTAATGTATTTCTGTGATGTTCAGTCTTTACATGATCTTCAGAAATCATTATCATATACTGACATTTCTGATTATTTTGTTGTGCTGCGCAATGTGCAAACTGTGATATATTTAATTTTTTAGGATTCACCGCTAAAAAGAAAGTTCAAAAAAATTTATTTGAAAAGGAAATCGTACTGTTAATGTCTTTACTGCCACTTTGGTCAATTTCCTTTATATGTTTCTTTTGTTGTTGTTTGTTTTTAGATTTTCTAATCTTACTGACCCCAACGTTTATGTTTAATAGTTCAACTAAAGAGTACAACACTGTGGCACACATGGATCTGTTTGTTTAAGAAGCACAATGTGTCAAATCCTGTCAACCAATGCTGAGAGTTTGGGGGCGGGACTTACTGTTTGACAGGCAGACTGTTTGAAAAACACTAACAGTTTTGCTGCAGAAAAGCACAATTCACCTTTAGTATTCTTATCTGAAATGGTTTTATTCTGTGTCAGTTGTTTGTCAGAAAATTCAGAAACGGTGAGAGTTAACACCAAAATGTTTTAGATGAAATGTTTTAATGCAGGACTGTGTCACGTTGACATCTGTCTAATATTACCAGCTGGTCTCAAAATACTGTTCGCTGGACACACGAGGAAACAAGGATTAAAGGTTGATAAGACTTTCATTTATTTAGCGATCGATTCTAACTCCACACAGTTTGCTTCTGTATTCAGACACACTCTCTGTCTGTGGGAAGGTGTTCTCAGATCATCAGAGGACGTTACAGTGGAAGGTGAGCTGCAGTCAGATGACACGGAAAACCTCCTGCACCAGTTTATTTGTGCGTCACCTGAGTTTGTCATGCGCCGCTCATTAGCAGTCCACGATTTTCCACACTGACCGAGCTGTGCTGGAGCCTCTCTTCTGTCAGAATTATAGCCTTCTATGTAAACTACAAATATATTGACATTACAGTTATTCAGACCGAATATTTGATTAAATATCACAAAAGGCGAGATCATACAGCGCCTTTGGGGCTGGTTCTGTTGGATTTGCTGCAAAGCAGGGAACATGGAGTACAGCACTAGTTTACAGAGAGGAGTGTGATAATGACATCTTTGATATTAAAGTCTTTACATTGAAGTTTGGAATGGATTGGTGTTTTAGTGACGTCCACAGAGACCGAGACCGCAGCCACTAAGGTTATTTGAGCTATTTATCTGGTAAACATGTTAAACTTTCTTTTGGAACAAGGTTATCTACGAATCGCTCTGATTTAGTGAATTAGTTGTTAAGATGCTCTGCTTGCACATTATTATGCATTAGGTTCTCTTTAAGTGAAAAGTGTTGAATATAATTCGTCTTTGTTTTTTTTAAAAAAGACTTATTTTTTGTTTACGTAATATATCTGTGTATATGTGTTTTTTAATATATATATGTATGCATAAAGTACATATTTACATTTAAATGTGTACAATTTATATCCATATATACATATATTTAACATATTTTTCTTATATACATATACATGCATGCGTTTGTTTTTATATATACATAATACATATACAGAGTGCACATACTGTACATATATTATGTAAACTATATATATATATATTTTTTAATTCAAGTAATCGCTTTATAGCCTCACTACGAAGCACTTAACATTAGTGCTGAAACTGCAGTGGAATGTGTAATAAAATCATGATATTGTGTATTTTATTAGCTCAGAGTGGTTTCTCCCAAAAGAAAGACTTTGTGAAAAGTTGAGAATGGTCTTTAAACCTGACGTTCTGTGCTGAGGCGTGTGTTGTTTTTGATGAGCTCACAAATGTTTAGTAGCATGCTTTAAGGATTGTTATAACATTGTGCAGTTGCAGGGTTCATTTACAGACGGTGTGAAAATAGGCACTCATGGTTTATATTTATATGTGAGGGTGTTTGTGCAAGTAAATGTGTCAAGGCATACACACACAGAATAAGACAGTCTCGTTCAGACGACGTGAATGTCTTACATTAGGAGCATATTTGATTTGGCAGCTAATTATTTAGCAGAAAAATGAGGAATGTGCATTATTTCTAGTGTAAAGAGGGAAAAAAAGGGGAACGATTTAAAAAAACCTTCCCAAGTGTGCTCCATGCGAGGAATGAACTACTTTTTCGTATGATGAACTGTTCAATTCAAGAGGGAGCTTTACCGTTGGGCTCAAGCACTTTTACATGTTAACTCTTTCACCGCCGCACTCGTCACACTGCCTGGCTTTATTACACAGTATATGTGCACGTTGCTTTGAAACTGCATCACCAGCTATATATTTAACACCATCAGATTACACACACACATAGTATTTCATGTCTACTCGTTTCTGTTGAAATAGATGTTTGTGTTACTCTCAAAGCACATAAAAAAGATGTGTTGTTTATTTAGTTTTTTTTGTAAACATTAGTCAGGTTTTTTTCTCTGTTGTTTTTCCTACAACATCAAAGTATATAATTAAGGGAAATATACTTTTTTATGTATTTATTTATAATTATATTATTTAATTTTATTTGATTTGTTATTAGTTATAAGTTATTATTCTGTTATTTTATTTATTAATATTAAATATCATGTACGTTATGTATTAATTAATTACACTGAATAAAAAACGTATTTTTTTTATTTTTAGTTATGTTCTCACTCTGTTGTGCTGTTATTTATTTATGTAAAATTCTATATGCGTTGGTATTTTTATTTCCTTTTTCTTTCTGATTCAATATAGTACACACACACACTCATACTCAGGTGATAAACACCCAGTCAGAAACAGCAGCTTTTAACTAAATATGTATGCAAAGTCTCAAAAGAATTGAAGGAATTGTTATTATTGAGCCAGCTCACTGAAATGGATCATCCAAATAAACCAGTTTGCTCACATGATGCAGTTTTTGAGCGGTTGTGGTTTATCACACTTCACTCGTTCGAAGAGCATCTTGTAAGTGGAAAAGCAGTGCAGTTGAGTGCTGTTATATATTTACATGAAGCCAGTCTGGAGTTTGGCGTTCTTCCTTTGATTTCACTTTGCTGTGATTTCTGTGTTGGAGCTGAGTGAGCGCTTGTGTTTCTCCTGCGCTCAGGAAGGACGCGGCAGGGATCGATGGATGTGATCTGTTTCTGTGTTGTGCTAAAGGCTAGCCGTGAGCTCATGTAGTGTGATGACGGCCGCTGAGGCGATGTGAGGCAGACGGACTAAATTTAATCCCTGGGCTGAAGTTTAATTTGGCCGGGCCGGTCTCTCCTCCTGCAGTAACCGGGCACCGTCACCCAATATCCATCTGTCTCCCTCTCACCTTGTCTCTTTCTTTCTCCCTCCATTGCTCAAACTCTCAGTGTCTCATTCATTCAGTTACTTGCCCTTTCACTGGCCCTGACCACAGGAACGACTTTATAATGTCAGGAAAACATAGCTGGAGGTTGTCATCAATTGCTATCTTCCCCCCAAAATGACTCTATGTATTTTGAAAAATAACTTAATGCTTATGAAAATATATTTATTTATAATTCTATTTATATGTAATTATGCATTTTTAGAATCTGTTTTAAAATAGAAATAATATTAAACATTTCAGCTTTACTTTGCAATTTTTAACAGTCATTGTGATATTATCTTTATTTGAAAATAAATAATAATAATAATAATAATAATAATAATAATGATGTGAATATGCTCTGTTGTGTGACAACTATTTTTAATGTTTTAAAACTAGTTCTTATAGAATTATAATGCATGCAGATTCTATGAGGTCTTGTTACTTGAGATGACATTAAATATTTGTACTTTGTCAAGTGAACCTTGTGAATTATTAAATCAGGAAGGCCAAGAAAAATGCTTTCACGAGTTCACACTTCCTGATTAATAATCGAATAGAATAGGCGTGTTCGGGGTGCTGTCCGGGGAGAGGGCTGAGAGCTCGGTGGATTTTAACCCCTTAGCGGCGAGGGTTGGACTGAGCTCGCCATCCGGCACGAACCCTCGAGTGCCCACTGGGAGGAAGTGAGGTCTAGAGGTGGAGTAAGGGATGCAGAGAACAAGATGCCAGAGAAGAGGAGTTTGCTCTATTTTAAGGAAAAGCTCTTAGCTCTGATAGGGTAATCAGATAATAGGCTGACTGGGGAACGAGACGTCAGCCGTGATTAATCATTCATACATGCTTCTCCCCAAATTTGTGTGTAAACATCATTTAGATAATAACAGAATTCATTTGCTTTTAAATAAATACATGCGTAAATTAACCAACTGTAATATACTGAATACAATATATTGTATGATAATACAAAAATAGCTTGATGTCCATAAAAATACATAGAAATTAATACTTGAAGAATATTTATTGTATGCATATTGATTTTTTTAAGCATGTACCCTGTGTTTTGAGAGAATTACACAAATCTGTGTTGCATCTGAAAATAATACCAAACCTTTCAGTGGTACTTTCATCACTTTCATCAGTTATTTTAATTTTATGCTGCAAATTAAAACATAAAATAAAATAAATATAATGCAAGAACATGAGGTGACAAGCTATATATATTTTTATAAAGATGAACATCATTACTCAAAAAGGAGTAAGTAGAAATGAAATCAAAAATCTGTTTTACCCCCAACCTCCCCTTTAAAAAAAAAAAAAATTGTCACAAGGCCATTTAAAATGAGACAAATTGATTAGTAAAATTAAATCTACTGCTTAGTTCAAGTCACATACATTTGAACCTGTTTGGAGTGATTTCCCTGAATGTGGCTGATCATCTGAAGGGACTTCAGCACGCTTCTGTGGGAGGTTATGATGCAGTTGTTCTTAAGAAGAGACAGGGTTAACATTACCTACATTTTGACAGTGAAATCAGCTTCATTGGTGATGTTGAACGTCACAGAAGAGCTGTTGTAAATGTTAGAAGGGCACAATCACGATCAGCAAGCGCTCTTCTTCTCTTCTCTCTCTCTCGGTTCTCACTGGCTGTGCTCCACCTCCTTAGATCAGTCGCTCATAAATCCTTGTCAAATTCCTCCTTCGCTTTTTAACAAAGTGCTCGTCTTCACCTTTCCCCTTCTCTCTGTTTATCTGTGCACTAATGAATGAGCGGCTCTCTGCTGCGGCCCGAGATTAAAACGGCTCCCAGGGGCCTGAGCGAGTGCTGCTCTCACACACACACACATGAGTGAACGGCCCCGGGGTCGGCCTGAGCCCCGTATTCCCTCGGTAGCTGTTAACCCAGGCCCTTTTTATGGGCAGACATTTCCATGTGGCCCTTGGCGCGCTCTGCTCAGCCGGATCCCTGGACGAAGCCGTTTCAGTTGCATCCATGAAATAGAGCTCTGTTCACACAAGCACTAGTGTCCTCTGCTTGGACATCAGATGCAGTATTTTGCGGAGTAAACAGTGTTTCTGCATGAGCCCGGCGTGACGGGAGGAGCTCAGGAGTTAATTGAGTTCCTTTATCAGCCCATCAGCTGCAGCCCTCTGACCGATCTCCCCTCCAACCGCCGGGGCATCGGATACCGCACGTGTGTGTGTGTGTGTGTGTGTGTGTGTGTGTGTGAGACGAACCCGCTGACTCTATGGGACTCAAATATGAAAGACTCACTGCACTGAAAGAATGCACATTTTAACATTTTACCATTTCTACATGTGCACTGCCATTCAAAAGTTCTTCTGCTCACCAAGGATGCATTTATTAGATCAAACATATTGAAATATCATTTCAATTTAAAACTTCTGTTTTCTATGTGAATCTCTTAAAATGTAATTTATTTCTGTGATCAAAGCTGAATTTCCAGCATCATTACTCTAGTCGTCAGTGTCACATGATCTTCAGAATTCTAATATACTGCTTAAGAATTTTTTCTGATTATTATTAATGGTAAAACAGTTGTGCTGCCCAATATTTTGTGGAAAGTGTGATACATTGTATTTTTATGATTTTTTGATGAAAAGAAAGTTCAGAAGAACCAAATCAGAGGATCAGTTATGACTCAGACAGGTCATTTAATAATAGTATAAACATTATTTTCAGAATACTTTAACTTAACATGCATCACATGTATTGATAGACATATTGTGTGCCAAATACTCATATACAAATTCTATCTTTTGAAAATTAGCCTAATGTTTTTCATTACAGAATGTATAGATACAATTATAAGCAAAAGATTTGAAATAATCTGAATTCATTTTAATTGATGCTTTTTATTGGAGGCAATGAAATGGCATGTCTTTACTGTAACCTTTGATCAATTTGTCCTTGCGGAATAAAAATATTCAATTACCAAAACGAAAAAAAAAAAAAACATACTCCATACTTTTGCATGCTAGTGTAAGTATTTAATCCGGTTTCTTTCTTACTGTTAAATCCTGCTCAGAATGTTTTAAGTGTAGGGCTGAGTAATAAACATCTGCATCTAGTTCCATAATAGTTTGAATGGTCAGGTGTGTTTAATGTTCACTATAGTCTGACGGAGCATGATTCAGAGCAGTTGAAGACTTACTGCATTCAGTAGCTGGGGAAGAGTCTGCTGTCTATAACAGCACTTTGTTAAGGATCATAGACTTCAGAGCAGAGCTGAGGGTTTCTGAGCTCTTCTGAGCTGGTGTCCAGCGCTGTGGCGGTAGAGCAATTCTATTACAGCGGCTGAAATTCTGTTAGTGTGAGCGGCTGGAATCAGATTAGGGCCGAACTGAACATGATGCTCGGGGGGCTCCACTCAGCATGAATTTAAATGGCTTGACCGTGGACAAAAGCAGACGTGAGGGGATCGGCCCGGGGAAGTGAACGGGTGCTTGACTGCACCTCACACTGCGGGACGGGGTTAAACTCATATCACTCCACAGCACTGCACTCGCAAGAACTCACTGCCTCCTGCAGTTCAGAAATGTGTACCTTGAATGCAATGCAAGTCCCAGTTTCCGGGGAAGAGTTATGAATCTAGAGTTATACTGCAGGAGAAATGTTGTTTTATCAGAGATGAATGACACGAGAAGAAAAGACTGATAAAATAATGTTAAGATTGTAGATCAACTATTGCATCTTTAGGTTCTTGTAATAAACCATGAATACCAGTATAGTTCGATTCACTAAAGGATGACTCTTATGAACTGATTCCTTTTGTGCATCAGTAAAACTCTCATCAACCACGACTCATGAGTAATCAGGTTTAAATAGAAAAACAAATGTAGTATAATAAAAAAATAAGTAATCATAGTTTATTACTACAAAATGGTCTTCCTTAAATGTGCTTTGACCTTTTTAACTGCAATATTTTTTCAGTGGATTTAAAAAAAAACTGTGCCCAGGATCATTTTGTTTCATGTTTCTGAACAGTCATGAGAGTTTAGTCATATTTTCTGTGGCATCAGACTCAGAGAATGCAGAGCTGGAGCAGCTGAAGGAACTCTGTGCTGAGCGCATGTTTTATATATGAACATAAAGCCATTCAGACATTTATGCAATTATGCTAAGTGTCACCTTCAGCGTGACCTCTGACCTGGGGTTAAGCTCCCCTTGAAGTTTCTGAATAAAGCCTAAATGGAAGTGCCCTGTATGCCGCTGTTTCTAATATATGGCTGTTAATAAATGAAATGAATGTGCAGAAAGGTGCACGCGCATTTATCTTTATTCAGCAGCTCTAAACAAACGCTTTGACTCTGAACTAATTCAATACAGTAACAGCCTCCTGCTTTCACAAGCTTGATTTGTCTCCTGCCAGGCCCATGCTATAAATAAGAACATTGTTCTTAATGACTAGACAAGCAAACAATATCATGTAAGGCACTTCATTTATATTTGTCAACATAGCGTTTTATCAAACGTTTCTTATCATCAGTACTGATTCAAGATTCACTGTCCAAAAGTCTTGTTTTGCATTATTTATAAATATATCATTTATAATATTACATGATATAGTACAAAAAAGATCCCACATAAATAGCTGTTTTTCATCAGGTTACTGACTAACAAGCTTTATTGACTCACACTGAAGCACACTTTGAGCTTCTGCTGATATCTGGCTGTAGTCTGTGTGCAGCGCTCAGGACACAGCCATCACATGCTCTCTGGCACAGGCCTTTTTTCCACAAGGTCAGTGTTTTAACAAGGAGCTATTTTTTATTATTTATTTTAGCCGTTAACCTTTCTATGAATTTCCAGAGGTGGTGGCACCTGCCGCAGCGTTGAATATACATGACACAAGAGGCAGTGAAACGCTGCAATGAGATTTAATTTGACACGCTGACCCCATCTCCATGGGCACGGGAAACCAGGGCGAGAAAATAAGGTTGACCTTAGACCCCCGGCCTTGAACCCAGTATCACCCGCACTTACAATTAAATCATTCAGAGAAACAGACTGTCTAAAGGAAGCCTCGCTGCTCTTTCAGCTAAATGTGGCCATGCAGTTGCCTGCCCTGCCCGCTTACAGTGTGAAGTTTGTATTTTAGTTCAATTTCTGTACATATATATAATGATCTTTTTCAGTCATTCATTCTCTGAAAATCAAAAAAACTGAAGATAAATTCAAATTTTCTCAAGGGAAAAAAAAAAGATCAGAGTCAGTTGGTACTACATTAATACTGATGCTTAAAATGAACTGATTTGAAGGCTATACTATAATTATACTATACTTTCTTTATATGTTATACTATATGTTCATTCTCTAGAGTGCAACCCCATCATGACCCTGCTACACTCTGTAATGTTAATTATTTATGGGCTGGAGTCAAATAAATAAGGCTCTGTCTATTTCAGATTCTTGTGTCTAATTTGCTGCAAGTGTGTGTGATGTCTGTAAATGTAAAGATTTCAGAAGAAGGAATTATTCATTCCACCAGAATTCTGCTGTAACACAAGCATTTACATATAATGCATTATAAAAGTATCTCAATGCATTAATTATGACACGCAATGCACACGTTGTACACTGCAAATGCTTTTCTTACTTAGTATTTTGGTCTTGTTTCCAGTCCAAATATCTAATAATTCTTAAACCAAAGAAGTATTTACTAGAGAAGCAAAATGGCATAAGAAATTCTGTTTTGTTTTAAGATAAAAAGAAAGTAATTTAAGT
>JAUCNO010000279.1:444956-457201 GCA_032353835.1 Enteromius viviparus | reverse complement strand
CAGAGATCATGTGCTCTGTATGCGTTCATTGCTCAGTCATTCAGATTGATTACAATTAGTATAATCACAAATACCATTGTGAAGATAAATGGCTAGTACAGAAAAACAAGTGTGGTTACTTTAGTTCAACTATTATGACTTTTATTTGTAGAAACACGTTTAATATTGATAATTAAAACATATGTAACTGAGTGCAGAAATGAAGGTGAGTAATCTTAGCTGATACTGATATTACAATAGTCAGTCTTAACAGTTTACGTGATCTGGCTCTTTATTTGTGATTTTTTATTTCTTTTATATATTAAAATATTTTAAACGTGCGTGTGGTAGGAGGATCTACGGTGTATCGCGTGGGCTAAAACACACAAGGAAACACTTTGTGAAAAATAATATCACAGACATTACATTCAGACTCTAGAATTATCACAGAGTTTGTGAGAGAAAAGCCCAGACATGGCAGACTCGGACGAGATTAAAATCACCAATCTGTGAAACAAAACACTCTCTAACAAACCCCCTGTAAAAATAGTGCTGTCCGATTAGGACTTTACTTTTAGTCATTATTTTAGGTAGCACACATATTCTGAATGCCTTTGGTAGAATTCAAAATTTCTTTTGAAAATGTCTTCTCAACTAAACCCAAGCAATAAAATTTGTTCAACTAAAATATTTTTTGCCCTTCCAACATTTTGCCCTTCCAACAGTGTATAAATACAACCAATTCAAATTATTTCTAAAATGTAAATATAATAGTGTAGTTTCCTCTGAGATCTAGGTATTTGGTCGGTTTATTCAAATTGTACAAGGGCAGATCACTAAGGGTTGGGTTAAGTCCAGTCAGGGGTTATGTCCAATTTAGTTTTTGGGATTCTGGCCTAAACTTTCCTTTTCTTTATCCATAATTACACCAAACCTTAAAATCAGATCATACAAATGATGTGTGATCATTTGATCATACAAACTGCTAGTGTTTGAGCCCGAGCTTCTGTCTCGTACATGTATAAGGTATTTTTGGCCGTTCACTTAAGCAGGTCTTGCATTAGGTCACATTTTACTTTGTAATGTGATTTGTTGGCCTTTTAATCAGTCCCCCGGTCTGTAGCGACTCCATCAAACACACACGACAGCAATCAGAGCTGAGCGCAGTGCTTGCCAGAGACACACAAGCCATGTTAGACTGGTAAATGTTGTTGGCTGGCGCTCCGGCAGACCCGTGTCAGAGTGCTGGACCACGGGGGCTGCTGGCATAGGTTCACATGCAGTAAATTATTGCGCCTGTTGGGCAGAGAGACAGAAATATGCTGAATAGGTCGATCCGTGCGTCTGACTAATAGAAGTGTAACAGTATTCCGACTGGAAAGGCTTCGGTCCCAGAGCACACGCTCTCTTCCCGACGTATTGATCCACTAAATGTTTTCCGAACATCTCAGCTCTCTTCCTGCGGATGCTTTTTTAAAGTCCTGTCATGTGGGAAATCTGTGACAATCAAATATGCTCAAAGATATTTCTTTCCCTCAACTTTCTAGCTGTATTCACGTGAATGCATTTTTTTATGCAGGAGTAACATAAGAGCATGTGCACACAGGCTGGATGTGAAGCAGGTCTGTAATGTGATGTATGTAGTTCACCCACAATGCATCTGTGAAAGCTCTATATGGAGCTGAATGAAGTAAGGGCATCTGTCCACCGCACGAAACGCTGAGAATGAATCCCAAATGGAGCTTAAACAATAAGATAGAGGGGCAGACGTCGTCTTCAGCATGTGTTTGCACTTCAACGGCTTTGACATGGTAGGACTGAACTATACTGAAGATGTTTTACTTTTAATATTTCTGAAATAAGTCTCTTTTACTCACCAAGGCTACATTTATTTGATAAAAAAATACAGTGAATGTTAAATGTCATTAGGAGTTAAGATAGATGCTTTCTGTGTGAAACTGTAATTTAACTTCTTTCATTAAAAATGTTCTAATCTTAAACTCTTTTCATTAAAAAAGTGAATTATTCTCAGCTGCAAACTAAAACACATCAGCTGAGATATTTTCACCTAGAATAAAAAAAGTACACAAAGAAAGCATGTATTTGAGTTTTTTGGGATTAGCCATGCTTTTATTTTAGCTTGTGTTCTTCTTTAAATTAATGATAACACATTAACTGAAGTCCTGATATCAGGAGGATTATTTAAGGAGATACATCAACCTCAGACAGCACTAAACATGACTGCCCTAAGCATCTGGCTTTGTCCTGTACTCTTCAGAAAAGATTGTTTCTAACACTTTCTCACTGTCAGTAAAACCACTTCAGCTCAGTGTTAGTGTAGAGTTCAATCAGCTTTTTCAACATTATAAAAATATGTTCAAACATTGCACAAATGAATAGATGACATGAATGGGTATCTCGTTGGCCGTCAGCGTCCCTCCTCAAGTGCAAGGTCACTGTCTGTCTCCGATGCGACGCTACGTGAGCGCCAAATCAATCAGGCCTTTCAAGGCGACAAGGAAATGAGAGGCAGAGGGTCACGTCTGTCCACGTCTACCCTCAGAGTACGAGCGGAGCCACGGCCCAGCGAAGGTCACGCTCAATGCGGCCATCTCACCTAATTATAACTTTACAGGACAGGACAGCACCTGCAGGAACTTTAACATTCAGCGAAAAGAAATTACTATTAAAATAGATATTGAAAAACCGATGCATAATTAGCAACATGGTGAACACGTGGTTAGTGAAAAATTGGTTTATGTCTAGTATTTTAGGTAGTGGTTTTATTGCATGTGGGTGAATAGTGAATATGAACAGTTATTTTCCTCATGAGAAAGCTAATTATTATTAAATGTGCTCTTTAGCCTTTAGGAAACACTTATAGATAACACTTTCACCTCAATAAATTCTTCATTTAAAAGTTAGAGTGGTAGTTGTTAAGTTCATCCATTGAGTAGGTTTACAGTAGGGATGTAGAATCAGGCATTAATGTGTGCTTAATGAGCACTAATAAATGACTAAAATTCTAGTAATACGCATCTTAATAAGCAACTAATAGGTTTAATCGTAAGAAAAAGTGTTATCGGCTTTTCTTTTCTATATTCAAGGGTGTATTTATGAGCCATAATTAAGTAGTACAGTCATCTGAAGAAAGACACAGTGAGGAGAGAATGCTAGAAGAATCATTTCAGAGCTGATCAAACTGAAGAGTTCATCAGACGTGCTGGTATTCTGAGCGCAGGATGTTTTCAGTCGTGAGATTTACTGCATAGTCCTGGACCCGCTTCATTCCCTCAAAACAGGAAGTGATCAATAAGACGACTCAGATGTCAGGGACTACAGATTTTTTTCCTCTGATCAATGGAAGCGAATCGGAGCTGGGAAGAAAGGAACAGATACTATTGAGAGATTACACTGACGTAATCCAAAGACTCTTTAAACCCACGAGACTCACATCTCTCACGTTCAAAAGCCTCATCTAGACGTCTGATTTCCGTCTGCCATAAAATCTATAGAGAATTATGCACTGGACAAAAAATAAACCTGAATAACACCGCATTATTAGCAGTCCTTCACAACACTCCTCAAGATGTATCCTTGGCTCCAACAGAAGAGTATTTGTTGCACTTTGTAGAGTATTTTTGACATGATGTGCACAACAGTAATACGTTTCAACAGCTACTTTACAATTAATCACCCACATTTTGTTCTGACCTAATGTTTTTTATGTTCTTAATGAACATGGATAATGGTTTATTGTGTCAAAAAGAAGAATTTTTTTTTTTTTAAACATATTTAAATTTCTGCCCAACATCTAACTCTGTGATTCACAGAAGAAAAAAAGCATGTAGGTTTGGAAGAACATGAGTGTGAATAAATGGTGACTGAATGCTCATTTTATGTGAGTGACTCCTGTAAGACACGTCTCGGAGTGTGTAAAGCGTGTGTGTATGCGTGTGGTGGTAGTTTCCCTCGAGGTGTCATCTGAACAGGTGAGAGGATTACCGCAGGCGTGAACATGTGTTTTCCACCAGAGAGCCTAGATCACTGCTGGACGAAGACCACACTGTAGAGAGGGAGACATATGTCACACACTCACTCTCTAAAGAAAGTGTGGACTCCTACTGAATTTCATAGATCATAGATTTTTTAATAGCACCTTTAAGGATGGTTCATGTCTTACACTCCTCAGACATCTGTGCATCTCATTCAATGTAACGGTGGATTAATTTATACATGCTCACTGTATGTTTGTAGAAATGTGTTGTGTTTAAGCTAATAAACTTGTTTAAATTGTATTGTTTATGGTCATTTTACAGTTTAGAATGTTCCAAAACAATATTGTTACTTAAACAATACATACTTAAACATAAAAAAATGAATTTTGTAGGGGTGAAGGTGTCCCTTTAAGGTCTGATTTAAACATTTTTCCATAATAGCGCATCAACCCCCAGCGAGCAACATTCAGTCGTCCTTTGGCAGGGTTGTAGTGTGCGAGTTTCCTCCTTTGTTGGCACCGTCGTTGGGAAGGCTGCCTGATTGGGTCCGGCCGTGCTAGAAGAAACCACGGCACAGGTGTTTTTGGGTTAGATGTCAGCTCTGCGGTTCGCTCACCGTATCTCTCGTCACCGTTCACGAGGAAAAATGCCAAGCTGCCAAACGCAGGGCTCTTTGAAATAGTGCTGACGCGGGGCCAGTTCAGATGGGGGTTGTCGGCAGCCATGAAAGGTAGAGTTCACCGTGGCCTCAGGACACGGCCCTGTGAATTTCCTAGCTAAAAACGGGTCAGCCTAAGCTCCCAGAGGCACTGCCAACCATCCCAGCTACGCTGACACTTTCCCCTCACCCAGATGACAGGCACCCAGAACAGGTGAAACCACCAAAAATAAGGGCCCCTGCCAAGTCCAGCTACCCACGGCGAACCACTGACAAGAGTGGGGACAGGCCCTTTTGTAGGGGCTTTGCTCAAGAGGGGATTGTTGTTTTGAGAGAGGAAAAGGAGCCCGGGGTCAGCTGGCCCTCACGCAGTCATTGGCCAGAGGGCTAATCCGTGCTCGGATGCCTTCCGCGCTGGCCCTAAGCCCTCTCTCTCTCCCACACCGCCACGCTCGCTTTGAAGAAACGACATTCGAGATCCTCTCGCTGTGAACCAGCGGCGGTCAGCGCCGTAAAACACACTCGCTTTCAGAAGCGCATCGCTCTCATGTTTCACTGAACAAATTCCAGTTTGAGCCACTCATTCCTCTCATGCACGTGGAATCGTCACAAAGGTTGCATTTACTGCTCTCATTGTCAATAATAAATGGCATTCACAGCTCGTTTTTCTTCTGCATTTAACTACAGCGAGAAACAGAAAAGCTGGTGCCCAACATAGGCTTTCAAATTTGGATTGAATTGGAGATTTATTCGTTTATTACTTGAAACATTATGAAGACACACATTCGTTTTTCTTTTGAAATGACACACATAAGTCCAGTCTTCAGATGTTACTAACTGATGTGACTAATCGTACAGTTTGCACACTTTTCTAGTAGGACCTGTTTGGAGTGTGTAACTGTAATTTTGTACTTGATACATGTTGTACAGATTGGACCAGTGAGTTCTAAAGACAACACTCCATATATTAAAAATCAGACAGATGTGGTGCGAGGAGTATAAGAAATCGTCCCAAAGATACATTTCATGCTCTTATTGTCTTAACATCAATATGAAATGGCGTTCATAGCTCAATTTACTTCCACATTTAACTACAGTGAGAAAGAAAAAGTTTTGTTTAACAAAACAGTAAGAACACAGACATTTTTTTTGGAGTAACATGAGTCTCATGCTTCTGTAAGAGTCTGAAGGATCCTCTGATGTGGTGTAAGCAGCATATGAACTGTGCTCTTATTGTCTTATGGTGTAACTCATTTTACTTCCACATACAGCAAGAAACAAAAATGTTGGCACCTAATGTAGGGCTTTCAAATTGGGTATGAATACCTGTGTGAAAGTTACTAGTTTTTTATGAAGGCAAACATTTGTTTTGCTTTGGACATACATCCTCTAATTCACAGTGCAGATAAAACTGTAAAAACACTTGAGCTAGTAGGATGTGATTAGACTGTATAGATGCATGTCGTAGTATTTGAACCAGCGAGGGTGCAATCTGAAAACCTCACGACACACTGATCGGCCTTTTTCTTTTATCTCGTTCCCTCCCTCTCTTTCTTTCTCTCAGCCTGACCCTCTTGCTCCGGGAAACCAGATAGTGCCAAGGTTTAATTCCTGCCAGCATCTGTTTAATTATGACAGTTACTGTTCTAATTAAAACAGGCACCTATGTACCTCTGAATCTGGCTTTGTGATGGCTGACGCCAGAATTTGACATGGAGCGTTTCTCCAGCTGAATCTTTAGAGAAAACCATGTACAATACAGAAATAAATAAAGCTTAACCCAGCCCGAGGTGGTCTGCCGGTTTTCAGCTGACCTAGTTTGAGGTTTTAGAATGGTTTGGGCAGACTAACTAGTTTCAGCTCGGACATGTTCCGCCGTCATGTGCAGAACTAAACCACAGTGCTGGATTTGACGTCAGTAACATTAGCATTATATACCAGATGTGTTGGCATCAGCAACAAGCCAGTGAGTAAGAATGAGAATAAGCCTTTGTTTAGGGCTACGGTTATGTCCTTCAGGTATGTTGTAAGCTTATTAATTCAAACCATTTGGGCCAGATTTAAATGATATTTACGGTGCGTTCAGTCAATCCAATCTTTAGCATAATTCGAAATCATTTTATCTCGCTCCCCACCGTCTGTGACTATCAATAAAAATATTAAAATTGTAGTTAGGAGAAATGAGATTTTACTGCGACTTAGCAACCATCAAATGATCTCCCGGAGTTTGCGAGGAAGAGTAGGACCACGGGGACCAGCGGGTAATTAGGTTAGTGGGTTGTCAGTGTCAGGAAATTGAAAGACAATCCTAATCAGATTTCTGTTTCTAGGGAATCAAATAATTTGTATAAGGAGAAGAAATCTCCCGATTTGGCTTCTAAAAAGATAATGCAGTTTGTTGTCGCTGCCTTTGTTGCACTTCTTGTGTCATATTTGATGAAATAGACGTTGTAATTCAGATCAAATGTAATTAGCACTTCGTATTCTGAAGATGTACAGTTCTTTGAAAAACAACGGTCAGATGAAGGTTCTTAAGGCTGTGGTCATTGCATCATTGAGTTACGCTGTCTGTAAATGATGCAACAGTGTCCCGCTCTTGCGTTTGTCAGCTGATTATGGCTGCTAAATGGACCTCCTTTCCTCCTCTCTGTGTTTTTCTCTTCTCCTCCATCCTTGTTCTAATCTCACACTCTATAATGTTCAATAAAGAGGGAGCAGGGAGAATTGTGGGAGTGTAATTTGCTGTAGTGGCACACAAACCTCCTCTGACACAGTAGTTGTAGAGGGATGAAATCATTTAGCCTCCAGGGAACTTTAACTGGTTGCTCGGAGTTTGGATTCACTTTAGGAGTTGATGACAGAGTTTTGTATGTTTTTATATAGTGTGGTCATTCGTATAGTCATAACAATTTAGACATTTTAAGCAGTTGTCTAAATAAATTACCATTTCCACAGTGCATTTCACAAATAATTACTAAGAAAAGCAAGTAACACTTGAAGTAGAAAGACTGAAATTAAAAAGTTAGTTTTTGGACAATAAAAAAATATATATTTTTTTAACCATTTTTGTTTTATTATTCTTAATTGTATATTCTATTAATATTGAGCAATACATAAATAAATAAAATATTTATAAATAAATAAATAACACTAAAGCTGCTTTGTTTAAAATGTGCAATGTGCAAACTATGGTTATTTTGTCAACACAGTAAGATTTCCTGCTTGACCGTTGTATAAAGTCAATAGATGGAGCTGAAAATGTTATTCTGTGAGGAAATAAAAACACGTTTACTGATCCAAAACAATTCATTGAGCTTTGGTCTTTCAGCTGTTATGTTACCCAGTTCTCTGATGTTTGCATGTACAGTACTCCATGTGTCAGATATACATTCAAATGCAGTCATATTCAAAGCACCGGGAATGAGTAAACAAACACCGGTCAAGTATTACAGGTTTAGAAAGGGTGAGTGATGTCCAAATGTAGAAGCATTCTTATCAAATAATTGGCTAATAAATAAAGTGTTAGTGTGGCGTTTATAGTGTGTGTGTGTGTGTGTGTGTGTACCAAACATGCTAAACTATAATATCTGTGTGATTTCTATTGTTTCACGCTGGAGAGTGGTCAGTTTTGCGGAGAAGCTGTATATACAGTAAGTGCTGTCGTTAGCGTTCTCGGCGGCGCTGCTGATAAGCTCAATAATGAGAAGGTCCGTCTGCGAGTTCATTGACCCTGTGTTAAATATTCATCTGTTTAGATGTGCGGCAGGCGTGTAGTGTCACAGTGTTCACATATGGAGGCCTGACACCTCCGTCACACGCTGAGAGCTCATCCCGCTGATCCTCGCTCCCTCGCTAGCGTCTGTCGGCCCCGCTCCGTGAATGTTTGTGTGTTGGTGAATCTGTTAGCTTTTTCCTCCGTTTAAATTTCCCTCAAAGGAGAAATTATTTATTCTCTTTACTAGTTCCATTGCAAATGAATATTAAAAAAGTTAATGTGCAGAAGCAATATAATTTTTTTTTATGTTTTTTTTTTTATCTTTTAGATGTCTATATATATATATACAGTATATATATAAAAAAACACCCCCCCCCCCCCCCCCAAAAAAAAATATTGTAGTTATTATTATAAATCATTAATTCTGACAGATGATAGTAAACAGTAAAGTAACAATTTATTTTCACTTTTATTCACAGTAATGTAACTTTACAGTTGTGGCCATGTCTCCTTCAAGCATGATGTAACAACAATAGACTGTATTTCAATAATTGACTGTTATATTATCATGTTACTTATATCAGATGCTGAAGCTGTGTCTGTATGATGACACGCTGCAAATGATTTGTGTTACAGAACATTGATGCTATCTTTGCAATCATCTTTTATGTGTGTGATGTATGGTTTGTGTTTGATCAGGTGTTCGGCTAGATCGTGTACGAGGAGGCCGACAGAAATACAAGAGGAGAATGGATGCAGAAAACACAGCCTACCTGGGGCTCACACTGCCGCCGCCAGCCAAAAAACCCTGTGAGGATACACACAAACACACATTGCATATATTTATAAATGAAAAAAAAAAATCACACATTTACATCACACTTCTGTGAGTGCAATACAACATGTTTACTTACACCAAATCTGCTACACCATACACTCTTTAGCAAAACACAACACACAATTTGCAAATGTCTGCTTTTGACGTGTGTTTGTGATATTTTGAATGCAGATGTAAGGCATTTTGTATTTTGTGTCTGATTATATTGATTGTGTTTTATTACATTTTACATTATATTTATCATAAGCATAACACCATTAAAATAACTATTCATCAGTTAACCATTATTGGTGTTATTAGCTTTTATAATGTGTCATTATGGTTTATTAATGTTTATCAGTATACACAAACAGTGGCATAAAAAGTTTTTATGTAAGGATTTATTAATGAGTGTAATTATGAACACATAATCACAGAAAGCATGTATTCTTAATAGTTTGTCAATATTTCTGCAGTGAATCTGAAACAGATCATTGATATTATATTGTTTATCACGTTTCCTGTGGCCGAGTGTTTCAAGAATAACTCTTATCTGTGCCTCGTCTTCTTCTTCCTCCTTAGTGACGAAGATCGTGTCTCATCTGCTTGTAGCGGAGCCGGAGAAGATCTACGCCATGCCGGACCCCACCATGCCTGAGAGCGACATCAAAGCTCTGACCACTCTGTGTGACCTGGCCGACCGCGAGCTGGTGGTCATCATCGGCTGGGCCAAACACATCCCTGGTCAGTGCCTGTCCTAATTAATATGTATCATTTCAGACTATTATTTCCTAACAAATAAAAGGGGCCATGAAGTTTCAGTAGGTGCTGGTAAAGCTGGACACTGCAGCTTCACGACTTCTACTGTTATTTTATAATCTTTCATAATAAAAATACACCTTAAAGTTCTTCCTCAACTAATTCAAATGATAAAACTTATGATTTTTTAATGTGTAAAAGCCTTCAACTGGACACGGTAAAGAAAGAAAGGGAAAGTAACTGTAGTGCACACTTGCTGACTCAGTGCCGTCCATCTGTGTTGTGTTTTTAGGGAAGATGCTAATCATTAGCTGGGTGAAGCGCTATCTAGTAAGGAGATTAGGAGGATGTTGACCCCCTTAATCACACACACACACACACACACACACACACACACAGAGTGCTGTGTCAGCACAGAGAGCCTTTCAGCAAGGAGCTTACAGCCGACTGGATCACTACTGACCCAAAAACACAGTCTCCTCAAAGTGCTCCTCAGCACACACAGAGGCATATGTGGTTTACATAGACATAATGTTTTTTCTACTGTACAGACTGTATTTTCTATCCCCTAACTCTACACCTAAACCTACCTCTCACACACAACTTCAGACATTCTCAGAACATGTCATTTATTTAATATTTATTTCCTTTGCTTTGTTGCTGCTGTTTACCTTCAAAAGTGTTTTTTTTTGTTATCATTTATTAGTTCTTAATTATTTATTCATGTTTTATTTTTGACACAGTTACTTCAGTTGACTGTGCACATATTCACTGCATTATTCGTTGTCATTAAATTATCAATATAAATAAATCAGATGTAAAATTTTCCCATATTGTTCCTTAGTATGGAATCTGCACCTTAAGAAGACTCGATCAGGTCAACACAGCGTCCACAGCCCATTTTACTCTTGCAGTGTGATCCAATTCTAAGTGAAGGAGACAGACATGTAGGATTTTATCCATCAGATGTTTTTCAGATGACATTTCCACTAATATTATTATTAGTGTACATGTATTACACTCTGGTCTTCTGTACTCACGGTCCCGTTCGCACCTGTCCGAAGTGCAATTGTATTTATATGTCACAGTAAAGCCTTTTATAGTGCACGTTAGGACACGCCGCTCAGACTCCCATCTCATCTGTCAGTAAATGGCTGTAAACAGCCTCTTGGTATGGTCAGACACTATCGAACGGGCCGTTGATTAATTGTTGATTAATCCCTCCTCTGAATGTCCGGGCTCTGGTTGGCACGGCAGAGAGAAGAGGTCTCTGTAAATAGTTTGAGTGGCGTCTCATTAAAGCTGATGTGTGGAACATGTTGACAGATGGCTTTTTTGCTGCTAAGGTGCTAAAGAACTTTGACATACATACACTAGCTTCTTGTTCTCGGTGGGATTGCATTTCACTCTGTCTGAGTCCTGGAGTTCCCCTCTGATCGCTTCATGTATATGCAAACGTGCTAAACTACTAACTCTACTAGAGCAAGTGACAGAAACCCACATGGACTAGTGTCTGGTGATCTGGACGTGTTCTGGACTGCAGAAGCTGGTTTGGAATACGGCTTCTCTGTCACATTAGACAGCTGGTGATCACCTGCTTCCAGAGCCCTGACTCCTAGAGCTAGATTTTCCTAGGGCTGGAGGATGTGTGGAATTGTTTCCCAGCCTGAAGCGTCCGGGTGGAAAGTCACAAGTCTCGCTTTCAAAAAAAAAAACAGGAGTGCACTGAAATAATGTTTTGAAACCCAGTTAGCTCCCTAGGTAGCTCCCATGGCTGAGGCACTCCTAATGTGAAGATGTGGCCAAATCCTAAAGGAGTTGTCATGTTACTCCTTTGTGGAAAGTTAAGTGATGTGTGAAGCACATCTCACACAACAGGAACCATTTACACATTTTCTATTGCTCTACTTTCCATAGTTTTTCTATGGCTGGCGTGTTTAACTATTGCACTCGTGTCTTTTGCAATGACGTCAAGTTTGAAGAAGTTAAACGGGTTGCGTTTTTACTGCCTTTTATCTCTTTCCAAATCCTAAGGCTGTGGTTAACATATTTTTGGTGAAATTTTGTGAGATAAAGAGGCTCGTTGTTTATGGAGTTATTTTTGTGTCTTTATTATTCAAACAAAAATACTGTGTTTGAGAGTAAAACTAATTATTTTGTATTTAAAAACTAAAAGTTTGCAAAAAAATCTTCTTAAACTCAAAAAGAAAGAAACTGATAACAAAGTATTTGCAGTGCATTTTTTACAATCTTTATTTTTGTTTGCGCACTTCAAACACTTTTCATCGCGAAACCACAAGTTTTGCTCTCCTTTCTGCT
>JAUCNO010000279.1:393757-422196 GCA_032353835.1 Enteromius viviparus | reverse complement strand
GTTTAAAATCATCAAATAGCCTGTGATAAGTACAGAGATCCTCTCTCTTGCCCCCACCCACCCATACACGATAATATCGTGTATCGGCGATCTCACAGGCTGGCGATATGACGATATGAAAATGACCATATCGCGCAACCCTAGTGGTTACCATATATCTCCAGAGATTTGTTTCAGTGAGATAAGACTGAAATGATCCAAATACATAAAAGACGAAGCAATAAGGTCTCCTCAGAAGATGTGAGGTGTTTTGGAGGCTTGTGGAGATCATTGCTCCGCTGAGGAACAGTGAAAGTAAAGCTCCTCACAAGATCCTGAAGATCTGATTCTTCTAGAAAATGATTGATGGAGAATCAAGTAAAGCTGAGCTGCTTCAGTCCAGTAAGAGTTCATCTGGAGATATGAGCAAAGTTATTCTGACGCAGTGAACGTGTGGAGTCTTCTCAGCAGCTCTGGCAGATGGAGGCAGACCTCGCTCCGGTCCTGAGACTGCTTCAGTCCTCACACAGCACATCTGCTTAAACTGAAGAAACGCTTCAGCAGTACTCTACTCGCTCAAAACTGTTCAAGCCTTTATCTTGTTAAATGTATTATTTCTAGTCTTCTAAAAAAAGATTGCTGATCATTGCTTGATTTATTTGATGCTTCCAGCTGATTTCTTTATTCACACAACTGACATAACTGAAGCGTTCCTGCAGCTCAAACATAAGATTCCCAGAACACTTCAACTGGTCAAATCACGCTTTGGATAATAGATAAAAAAATATATACTTCAAATATTGCCTATAGAGGACAAGTGAAATAACGTTTCATTTGTTAATATGAAATATGTTTTTTACATAAACAAAGAGTAAAAAAATACTTCTAAGGCATTTTTAACCATTTATTAATCTTACTGTACTAATCAAATCAAAGGATGATTCTCATGCTGTTTGGAACTACTATGACTTTCACAGACGGAAAACAAAAGGAAAGTTGCATCCGTGTTATTTTAGTATCATTGAGACAGTTTTTTTATTGCATTATCCATTTTATTTAAAAAATGTTAATTATATTTGTTTTTGTTTATTTTGTCAATTTGATTGTTATTTTAATACAGTACTTCAAAAGTTGGAACATTTGCTCTAGCTACTAACCGGAAAATACTTGCATTATTGTTTTATTTCTGTTAACATTCATTTAACTTCATTTAAAGTTAGAGAACATGGACATAAACACGTCCTTACCATTTTTAATGTTACTCTTATTGTTTATTTATTTATTACTATTTGTTGTTGCTTGTGTTTGAGTCACATGTTGAATCTTATTGTAGAGTTCATTTGATCAATATTCTGATTTAGATTTATTCATCAAGTTTAACATCAACACGATATGTTCTTTCATACAAGAATTGAGATGAGGATTTAGACATGACTTCTTTTACTCATAACCTGTATTTTTTATATGTTTGTCTGACAATATGAGTTAATAAGTCATGTGTGTTTTTTAGTCATGTGATATATATCTTGCAAATAACACTTAAGAACTGTGTTGAAATATTAGTATAGCCAGCTGCACCTTAAAGTTAACAAAAGTCAAAAAGAACAGAAAGGAAATCCTCAGAACTGCTACATTAATTTCAAGCAGGTTTTAGTTTATTTTTCCGCTCTCTATAGTAAGCTTACGATGAATTAAGTTCTTCTTCTGAATGCCAGTGGTTTGTGCCGTGGCTCCGGAGGGGACGGGGCCCGTCCTGTGGCCCCTGCGGCCCCTGACCTTGCCCGGAGGACATCTCCCATTACAGCAGCGCATTCAGATAAGCCCATTTCTTTTCTTGCGGCATCTCTTTAATGTCAGGCCTGAAATATGAAGTCATTAGGCGATATTAAAACAGTGCTGACAAACTAATTAACAGAAGACATTATACGGGATGGGCTCGATTAATCCGCTTTAATTGCTCTTTTAAATGGAGGCCCCAATTAAAATTAATAAAGATTTAGCGGTGATCACACAGAAGCTGTGTCTGAAGGGCAGGCAGAAGTCAGGCGTCTCGGAGCAAGCCTCGCGGGACAGACTCAGAGAGATTACAGCACAACCTAAACATTTCATACAGCAACAGTAAGAAGTTATACTTCTAGGCTAGTTAGGACTTTTCTATCATGTCCCACATAAGCTGCATATCTTCTAAAATGTTACCAGCAATATATTTATCTTCCTCATCATTTGACCCAAATCTACAGTGGATGGCAGTCAGTGCTGATGAACTTGAAGCTGATTGAAGCTTTGATTTGTCTGTTATGCCCACATACTGTACAATTATATGTGATCCCAGACGACAAAACCATAACTAGTCCATGTTTTGAAATTGAGATTTATATATCATCTGAAAGCTGAGTAAACCTGAGATTAATCAACTATCTGAGGGTGCAAAAAAGTTCTAAAGTTAAAGTTCTTAGCAATGCATATTACTAATCAAACATATGTTTCTACAAAATATCTTCATGGAGCATGCCAGAGTAAAGTAATGCCACAGTTAACACATAGTGTTCAGATCATCTTTTCTTCTGATGGAATCAATATACTGTAATGCAATATTTCTATCCACTGAATGTCATTTCTTTCATATTTCATATGCCTGCTGCACTGGTGACTTCATGTGCCGGTGCATGTTGTGTAAATTATGAAAAGATATCTGTCTCTGGACTTAAGTCAGTAGGAGCTGTGGCCTTGAAAGTAACTAAGTAGTTTTACTAGTAAGTAGTTACACTACTAGTTACTGCAAAACATAATATTGTAACTAGTTACTGGTTATAAATTAAACAAAGATTACTGAGAGTAATTTCTGCACTTAATTAAAATTGCTCTCAATAAAAGTTCATTCTGTTTCACTGTAATTTCCTGTCAGTGTCTAAGTTATCATATTTGTGAACTATAAGTCCCTGGTTAGGCTGAATTCATCTGTGATGGGACAGGAAGAGCAGACACAGACTGATGGAGATGAATAACCTGTACCTGATCCTGATGCTGCTCGGACATTTACGCTCAATTCATATTCAGATGTTTCCCTCTTGTGGACAAAGTTATGAAGCACAAGAGCTGCATTTGTATTGGTTTGTGGGATTTGGATTTACTTCGATTGAGCCATAGTTTTAACCTTCATGCCATGATATATTTAGCCTTTCAATTCTTACAATAGCCTACGTTTCGACTTGAATCAACTGTACCTACTAAAGACGGTAGTTAAGAGTGTAAAAGGTAGATTATAGTGATTTAAAAATGGTTAATATTTCTGTATTTTGAAATTGAATTGAATTTGTTAGAAAGCTTTAAATCCTGTTCTCCAGATCCTTGCTGAAGTTGCTTTTGTTTTATATAGAATTAAGTCAAATTAGGTTTTTTTAAGAGGAGAAAAAATAATTTATTTAGTATTTCTTGCGTATGTATATTTTTAAAAAATACACAAAAAAATAGCCAAAGATTTTATTCATAAAATATATATATACAGGTATACATAAGATTGACCTGCTGTTTTTTTGTTTTTGTTTTGCTGTTTGGGCTATCATATAGAGCTGCCTCGACGCTTTTTAATATATCAAAACAATATGTAATATCGGTTCTATTCCATAATTATAGACATTTACACACAGTCAGATGCTGCTTTTGCAATGATTTTAACAGAAGAGAAACAGTGATTTTACATCATACAGTGTAGAGTTTAATGGCATATATGTTAAAATATGAAATTTTATATATGAAGAAATATTTTTTAAAATGATGATTTTACTACTTTGATAAGGAAAACAAGCTTGTTTGAAGCTTGAAATGCATTATGAATACACCAGGCAGCTCTTTATCAGCATTCTGCTCATTTTGTTGATAAGTCTGATCAGTGATCCTTGGCTTTATCAGATTGACAGGATTTCTGAACGTTTGATAAATGCATGATTATGCATGTTGTTGTTTCTTGTTGTTAACTTTGCATTGGTTGTGTGTGTGTGTGTGTGTGTGTGTGTGTGTGTGTGTGTGTGTGTGCATTTTGTTATAGCAGTGAGAACCATTTGGTGGGTCTCACAAGGAAAATAAATGATTAAAAATGCTTAATGAAGTTTCTCTTAAAAGGTAAAACTGCAAAAAGGTTTGTTTGATGGGTAGGTTTAGGGGTAGGCTCCTAAAAATATGTTTAGGTCAGTATAAAAACAATAGAAGTCCATCAAATTCTGTGTGTGTGTGTGAGTCCACACGATGGCGCTGTTCTGTTTGTGTAATGTGAAACATCAGGGGATAAATGTGGTTCTTGACAGACAGATTACTTTTTTCTTTTATGTTATAACCCCCAAACCCCTTCAGTTTAGACACATGCATCAGTTTTTCTCTGATTTCATGTCTCCTGTGAGGTTCAGTAAAATCATAAAATCATTTGTTAAATATTCAGTTAATAGATAGGCTGCCAAATAAGTCTGCAGTGAAATTTGGTGGAGAAAGAGAAAGAGTCAAATGTTTGGCACTCAGAAGCAGTTTTGGTCTTTTTATTTTTTTTTTTGTATTTTGCTACTTTTACTCGTGTATATATATATATATATATAATTTAATATAATAATAGTACTTTTTATTGAAAACGAATCCACTTTCAGTTTTTGTCCACTTAATATTTCCTTTATTTCCGTAATGAATATGTTTTTTTTATGTGTTTAGCTTTGGTTTATTAACCAGACCTGTTGCAGCTCTTCTTTCTGAACACATGAAATAAATAATTGATGTTTATAAATCAATAATTGTACTGTGCTCAGTTATTAGCTCAGCAGATCTTCCTTTTGTTGTTGTCTGCTGAACTCGTCATTACAGTCATCAGACAAACGTCTTGCAGTTCACAAAAAAAACTCATGGCAAATTAATGTGAGACACCTCGACACAACTGTGTGCGTTTTAATTGAAAACACTAATCAATTAATGTGTAGTAGATTGATCTAATTGGAAGAGAACGCCGCTTAAATAATTACCAGCGTTTGTGTTTTGTACTCTTCCTCACAAACCAATTAAACTAATGTTTTAATTTCTTTAATTTTATCATTTCAGAAGTAATTGCTGCTTGAGTGGCTCGCAGGGCTTCCAGTTTAATGTGTTCCACCGTCAATACCAATAAAACATCAACACAGAAGCCTATAGGCTCTTCTGAAACGTGTGCAGACATTTCATATAAACCGGGGCTAGTTGTCACACTGAAGTACAGACACAAACCTAAACCCTAACCTAAAAAACACTTGACTTTTTTAGAGTCTGCTTTGGTACTTGGACCATTATTTAAAAAAAAAAAAACTAAGAATGTCTTTGTTTGTTGGAAAAAAATGATATTACTTAGAGTTGCATTTATAATTTAAAGAACTTAATGTGTTAGCATAAGAAAATGTGTGAAATATAGATTGTGACATCATGTTTGCAATGTGAACTGGACAAAACGGCCTAGATTGAGTTCAAAAAGTATTAGAAGTCAAGGTGTTGGAAAAATTTCATACACAACTGAACGCCAATTCTGAGATCTCCGTGACATCCAGACAGAAAACCAGCGACTGGCAAAATAAAAGACTAACGCAATAGAGTTCCAGCACTTTCAGTTCAATACAATAAACAGCAGTGAAGCAGCACCAGTGCATGCTGGGAAATGGATCCTGAAGTCTAAAATGAGCAAACAGAGCAGACAATTAATGAAATAAATTAATAGATGTTCATTACGGAAGTAGCGAAATGCATTTTGAAATGTAATATGCGAAATGGCAATGTATTTCTGTATTGAAATTTACATTGTCCCATACATACACATGCATTCTGAAATTATTACAGCATTTCGTTACAATTATTATGTGGTATTGTGAAAAAAATGCAATCACAAGTGTCGTAATGCATTCAAGAAAAAACAGTGTTTAAATGTGGATTTAGCTTGGATGTGTTAAACACAACTAAGCTATTTGTAGTGTTAGGAAGGCAAACAGACAGGTAATCCACACGAGGAACAACGTAGCAACTTTAATGACTAAACAGAAAGCAACTTAAACAGTGATGGTGATGAAACAACCGAGGAAGGCGCACCTGTTGACAGAAACTGCTGTAGGTCACACAGAGCACAGGGGGAATGGAAACATACACAAAAACAGTAACTGATTACTTTCGATTGCTTTTTGATTACTAAAATGTTAATGTTTTCAAACATGCAAAGCAGGCAGGGTTAACCTTACAGTAGAGCTCAACACTGCGAAAAAGAAAAAAAAAAACAGTTAATCTTAAAAAATAAAAAATTATTTAAACCCGAGTAGGAAATGAAACAGTTATGGAATAATTAGTGTCCTGAACTCCTCAAACACTGCTGTCTCATATTTTAGAGCAGTCACTGCAATTCATTAAAGAAGTTAATTAAATCTGTATGTGGAGTATATAGAAACAAAATCATATGTACATACCTTTGTAATTGTTAACATTTTCATACATTTCTCAATTACTGTAACTGATTACAATTACTTTTATTTTGTAATTACGTGATTCCGTTACATGTAACTAATCAATTTGGGTAATACATTTTTATACAATGTTGTAACTAATGAAGCATTGAAATGTTTTAAATGTACATGTCAAGTGTAAACAACATCATTGTAATTGCGTAGTTTATTACTGAGCAGCTAGTGAAGGTAGTTCAGCGCAGGACCAGCGAGACGCAGACGCAGCAGTGATGAGTCGACTCGGAGGAAGAGCAGCTGGAATTCTGCAGCGGTTGCAGATCTCTGCTATGAGGTCATGGTGCACATTACTCATGAGGAGAGAATGCATTGTTGTTGTTTTTAAGACACGGCCGGTGCGAGAGCTCGCGTGTCCCTCACAATGAATGCGGCCTTAGAAATGTGCCTTGAATTGGCCACAGGAAACAATGTGAGCAGCATACTTTCCTGCGCTGCCTTTATATCGTGGATTAGTTTCACCTTAGTTGCCTGGAATCAGGGAAAGATACTTTCAATGGAGCTTTGCGCACTTACATGGGGCCGTCCAGTTAGCAGACCTGGAAAACAAGGGTAAAGGAGGCCTAGTTCACCCGGAAATGGAACACGCTCGCTGCCGTTTGATGTATAAAACACAGTAAAGCTCTGTCTCATTCAGTCAGATGACTGTGTTTACATGCACTGACTTCACTCAGCTGAAATGAATCCAATCTGTCTAGATCTGCCCCAAACTTTGCAACCCTATTAAAATTGTTGGCATGTGTGACTGAGAGTTAAAGTAGCTCTAAAATCTCAGAATATAAGAAAAGCTTTGTATTTATACACTGCAAATTTAAAAACTATTAATAAAGCAGTCTCATTCAAGGGTTTATATGACTAATATTTTCCTTTTCAATATCTACACCACCTATTTCCATCTAATTGAATTTGGAGCTCAACAGGATCATTAGAGAAGATTTTTACAATATGATTAGTAACAGATTGTTACTATGTTGCACCTTTTTCTAAAAATCTGGATCGTTTTGCATTTCTTTTTGTTATATTTTTGCATTTCTTTCACAAAAAACAGCATACAGATTTAGCTAAGAGTGAGGAAATAATGAGAGGATTTTTGTGAATTATTTATTTATGTTTAAAGAAAGTAAATATATATCTGAACCATAAAAACATACAATATAAAACTGCTACAATATGATTCTTTTATTAAATGGAAAACCACACACTGCTAGGTATGATAAACAACAGTATGCAAACTAATGTACATGATAAATAAGTATATGGTCAAAGTTTGAGAACTGATTCTACATGCAATATTGTTTTTGTCTGTAAACGTCAATATTTCATCTATTATACAGTTAACGTATACTTATTTACACCTTTTTTTAAATAGTTTTTACAAATGTTTCATGAGACACCCCACATCGGAAACTCAACAAATCCACATTAAAACACAAATCATAACTGCTTTTCATAACTAGTAACATCCGAACAAAAAACACAGCACACATTTGTCTACAGTGGCATTATGAAATCAAAATGTATCACATTAAAACCCAAAATCCAAACTATTAATAAACAAGCCTAGTCCACAAGCGACGTGAAACAAACCTGCTGGCGTACATCAGTCAACAGCAAAACACACAAGATTTTTCATGGAAAGCTGACAATTCACTTATAAAAGGAACATTTACGATTGATGCTTATGATAAATAAATGGTGTGTGTCACACATGAAGCGTCCTGTAGGTGGCGCTCTCATTTTACAGGTAGGAAGGTGATTTGAAATCCTCGGGAACATCGCTGTCCAGTTTGCAGATGACCTTGTAGATGGCTTTCTTCCAGGAGGGGTCCGAGTCTTTGGAGAGGGAGATGGCACTAAAGAACTCCTGAAGAGTGACTTCAGCGACCTCCAGGAACCTGTCTGGAACCTGGCGGACATTTACAGAGCACATTAATGACTGAAGCACTACAAACAGACATAATTAGTGCTGTTAGTTAATCCTCACTAGTACTAGTGCTCACACTGACGTGATGAGATCTCTAGCGGTGAGTGTGTAAGAGCAGAGTTCAGCTCCAGACGTGTGTTGATGAGGAGAGTCAGCTGATACTGATCACCAGAAAACAGGTAAGACAATCTCACAGGTGCATACTGAAGCAGGAACCCTAGAAAGTGCTCAACCATCACTCAGAACCACCCTGTCCCAACATGCATTGAGTCAGGAAACTGACTAGTGATGGCACTCGTGTACACCATCTACTGATTCACCCGCTCGGGAGCTGACTGAGACTCTAGCTTAGAAATGCTCTTAACAACCACTCAGAACAACCTAAATGTCTTTGAAGCAATCCAGAACACACTAGCTTAGAAACACAAAACAATGCTTAGCAAATAAAAAAGCACATACTAGCAGCAACCAAAAATGCAATCAAATCAAAACAGGCTACTTTAGCAACAACACACATGACGTCGAGTCACATGACTTGAACAAATGACCAAATTAGGACATCGTTTGGGATTTCCAATTATTCTAAACATGTTACATTCTTCTTTTTATTAGGATTATTATTATTACGACGTTAATTTTATTATTAAATTAAAATTACAATTGATTTGCCCCACAGTAAGTAAAATCTGCAAAATAATCAGTAAAAATTAAGGAAATAAAAAGCGGTGGTACTGTACAGTATGTTTCTTGTAATTTTTTCACTAAGTGATATTAGAAATAATATGTTAGCTATATACTGTCAACAGCATATGCTGAAGTAGATTTGTCTCGTCGTCTCGAAGAAAATGATCTTCTGATCGTCTGATGCCAAAAGCTCCATCATTCCATCCTCACTTTACCTTTCTGGCCGAATCAACACTGTCAGGCCCTTGATCTCGACGCAGCATCTTTAACGCTCTCGTTTTAAAGCACAACTCTTCTTTGTTCACGGTGGCAATAAAGCAAATACAGTGTCAGAGTCATTAGGAGAGCGCTGTGGATGGACGCTTTGATTTTTGCAGCCTGTTGCTTCGAACTTAACTGCTTGGAAAATGCATGAAAGGACCCGGTTCCCATCGCAGGAATTCAGGCAGCGCTTCACACCCTTTGAAGGACCCGGCTCGGGTGTGAGAGTGGATCTATCCGCTGGTATTATTTCCCCAAGAGTAGCTCCGCTCACTGTTGACACGTTTGTTTCACGTGCATCTCCAGACACAAAAGCGGGCCCTGGGAAAGGAATGTCTTGGTGCTGAGGTAAAGACAACTGTCTCCGCTCGTTCCCATCGGCCGGCCCGCCACTCTTGGGATTTCTGGCTTCTTTCGCATCAGTAGCAATCCAAACGCCATTCAGGCGTGGCCTGCCCGTAATCTCAAGTTGTTTTAGCAGATGCTGCAGCTTCCTCTTCCCACAGTTTGATGCAGCAGCGCCGGGCTCTGGGATAATGAGGGTCCGCCGCCGGCCAGCTACAGGTGCAGCTCCACACACGGGTCAAAACGAGGACAGCTGGCCAGTCTGGGCTGCTTTATGCTAGATTACCAGCTAAAATTCATCATAACCTGAAGCTGGTTGAGAAGCCTTGTTGGGATCACCAGCTCACCAAAAACTCACACCGTGCTCAAGATCAGCATTCCTGACTTCTGCGTGTTCACTTGAGCAACCAGGTTCAGTGCGAGTTATACTCAATCGACAGCATTTGTGGTTAATGTTGATCACTAAAGTGAATTATTTTTGGCTTGTGTATACTTAAAAAAAAAAAAAAAAAAAAAAGCAAAAATCTATTTAAACTGAGGTACTAACAAATAAAGTAAAAGATGCAAATACGTAAACATTAATATCCACCGTATTTTTCCTGTAACAACCATTTGTGACCCTGGATCCAGTCAGTTTGTTGAAATTGAGATTTTTACATAAGCTGAAAGCTGAAAAAATAAGCTTTCCCAACTATTTGAAAATCTGGAATCTGAGGGTGCAAAAAAAAAAAATCTAAATATTGGGAAAATCACCTTTAAAGTTGTTCAAATGAAGTTCTTAGCAATGCATATCACTAATCAGAAATCAAGTTTTGATGTATAAATGTACACAATATCTTTAATGGAACATGATCTTTACTTAACATACTAATGATTATTGGCATATAAAAAAATAAAAATAAAAAAATAACATATACTAGTTATGACTGCTTTTGTACTCCAGGGTCACATTTGTATATTTTATAAGTCTGACTTCCTGTGTCATCCGCTTCCAGCTCTTTTCATCTGTACAAAACAGCTTCTTTTGCTGCTTTATATTGCAAATTGGTTTGTTTTATCATATTATTGTAACGTATCTTAATTGTGAACACACTGGTTTGTAGTGTAAACGGTTTAAATGTGTTTAAATGTGCATTGTTATTCCTCTCATTATTTCGCAGCAAGCGGTTTACTTACACATTGAAACATATGGTGGATAGTCAATATTTCTATAGTACAGCCCCAAAATGCACAAAGTATATGCATAAAAGAATTATTTACCAACCATTTCTGTAAAGTTTGATCCAGTTTTACTATATGACCGTAAACCATAAAAATGATTATTTATGATTATTTACCTCAGCTGTTGTTTTTAAAGAATGAATCAACATTATATCACAAATGCTTTACTAGTACCAGAATATTGCATGAATTCAGCTAATTTTAATCATTCTCTCAGCTGTTTAACACATCAAACCATGTTGACATCCATTCCACAGAAAGTCAAGGCAGTATATGCAGATTATGACTGGGCCTGCCTATCCTATCCTTAGTTCTAGCAAGTACTGTATGAATGATTCTATTACATTGCTGTGCTGTATGGTGACTGGTGTGGAGGTGTAAGCACCTGGAAGTCATTGGCTTTGTTGTAGTGCATGTTGAGGGCCCGGAAGAGCTCGGACTCTCTGGTGACGGTTATGTCTTTCACATCATTAAGGCCGTCTATGATGGCCTGACGAGCGAACTTCTCCATCTGGATGTAGTAGAACTCTCTGAAGTTACTGAACCACTTGATCAGCTGTGACGTGATGCAGCGATTGAACTGAAAACAGGGAAATGTTCAAAAATACAAGCGTCAATGTTAATGCTGAAAAACAACAAAACCACCATCCATACGTTGATTCAAATATTATTCAGACAACAGATATAATTGCTGATATTATTACAGTTCATTGTGAGTGAGGAAAACTAAATCAAGTGAACTGAACATATTATACTTCATACAGTGGACTACCAGTAACATTTGGGACCAAAAAATGTTTTTCTTTAATAGCTAATGTGACCTTTTTCCACCACAGACTGAACAAAATGAAGCATACAGTATCTGGGTAATTGAGCCACACTGGTATTATCTAGAGTTATTGTTTTCTTGAATGTAGCAGCATTACATACCTTTCTATCAAAGATATCTGATACTATAAAGATGAATTTGTTCCGACACAGTTCTGTCAGAAAATGTAAGAAATGGTCTGAATACATTTTGGTTTGATGCTCATAACTGTAATTGGTGCAGAAATAATAACAGCCACCAACAATAACCTAGAGGTGCTAAATGTGTTGATTCTTGATGGTGTAAAGTGTTTGCTTTCCAAACTATTTTCAGCAACACAGTTTGTTTAATCAGCTGTGGTCTTTCCCAGCCGATGTCTTGCACTTAAAATAACATCTATCCAAACAGCAGACGAAACTCTGTCTTCACATTAGCTCTGTTATTATAACTGCTCATCCGATAACAGAGGGGCAAAAAGAGCTAAAACCTGCCCAAGGGCTCAAAGACGCTTCTTCCCGCCGAGTGTGAGAAACAGCAGAGCGCGAGATGTCCTTCTGAGTGACTTCGGCTGACGGGAATGGAATCGGACACTGGGATTATCCCGGGCTTTGTGTGCTGTGTCTTCCCACCGAAGGGCCGTGACTCTCCTCGCTGATCTCAAGGGTCAGGAGAGCCCGGCCACACACCTCAGGTGTCTTCTCAAGTCAAGTCAAGTTGAGTTAAGCTGTCTGTTAAGTCAGTTATTTCTATCTTGTGCTGTAGTGTCACTAGAAAATATCGCTTTACATTTACAAAGATTAATCTTGCCATTAATTTAGTAGTAATCCAGTGAGATTTCTGTTTGCCCCACACAGAGATCTGATCATCATCAGTCTGTCAGCAAACTGAGACAACCTCAATCCAGAAAAACAACGTCTACAAGATGCTTCAAGAAACCTACCCAGAGCTCAAAGATCTCACCTGAACTAATGACAGAATGAAAGCTTGGAAAGACACACTACAGCAAAAGATAGAAAGTAAAACAATTTCAGCTGCTGAAAATACTAGTGTTCTAATGATTTCGGTGTAAATGTTAACTTATTGTCATTTTACAGACTTTAACTGCACTTAAACATATAAAAGACTAGAGGTTTCCTGTGCTGCATGTACACTTTAAAAAAACTAAGATTTCAGTATTTCACGTTCAGACTTCTCAAGCTGAGTAATTCAGTCACACATTGACTTTCCTCTCCCCAAATTATCTTCAAACTTCATTTACTCGGTGCTTTCATTGTTAAGTTTCAGTTATGTGCAGTTTATTTGCATATGTTCACTAAGAGAACCATAATGCTATATAATATATAATGTGGCACGTATGGCTTTGGGTTTAGGGTTAGTAATTATAAATAATTAATGGTACATAGCAATTACAAGTGATTTGAATGATGGTTTACGAAATCTGCCACTTGAAACCCATTATTTGATCACTAATCTAATGCTGGTCACGTCACTGAAATTTAATGCATGAAAAAAAAAAAGAAACTTTTCGGGTGCTTTTTTTTTTTTAAATCAAGCACAGTGTTTCCTGAAACTGACTCTCCACACTGAACAGGGAGTCACGAAATAACAGGCAAGCGCTCAGTTGCACCAGATTTTTCCTGTTGTGTCGACTCATCACAACACTTGTGCCTCAGGACACGTTACACACTCACAGGATGCGTGTGTTGTTGTAGGGCCTATCCTGGCCTCAGTATCCGCGGCTCAGCGCTCTGCTATTGTGTGTGCTGAAAGCTGGCGAGCTGAAGGGTTAACGCTGAATAGAGGAGGTTGTGCTCCTCTCCGCCGCCTCTTTTGTCTCCTTTTGCTGACTTGAGAAACTCCTCTTTTAACTTTGTCAAAGTTAAACCAGCAATTCAGGAATTGTCACCCCAACATTCGGGAATATTTGTTCAAGCGTCTAAATTTGTGTTCATCATTGCCAAAGCAACAGAAAGCATATTTCTGAATCCACACATAAACAATCTGTTATGATTCAGTGTGATTGACAGAGCAACACTCTTACTAATGCAGAACTGATTAACTGGGAAAACATTATACTTATTGTTCTTAAATAATATTAATAATATTTAATTATTTTCAAATAGTATTTTAACCAGTTAGACATTAAAACTCTGGATTGTAACTGTATAATAAGATAACAAAATATTCTATATAAGAATAATTAAAAATTCTTAACATTATTTAAGCATACTAAATATTAAATGAATGATACATATAGAATATTTAATTATTTATTATTTATATATATATATATCCTAATAATCAGGCAGACGTAAAAAGGAATTTTTGATTTGTAACTGTTTATTAGGATAAATTTGTAAATAATAAAATATAGGAAATTAATATTTTCTCAAAAGCATAATCAAATTTAAATATTGAATTATTTATTATTATTTATTTATGTATTTATTATTTATCCTAATAATCAGGTAGACAAATATTTTGGTTTGACTCCTGATTGTAACTTATTATGATATACAAAAAGTACATGTAAATCATAAAATAAATATTAAAAAAATATATTAATATTATTTAAGCATAGAATGATAGAATTGAAATATTTATCCTATTAAACAGATTTGTTTTTAAATACACAGATGTGAATTCAGAGTTATAAAAGCGCCTGTAATTGATCTACCTGTTTATGAAACGTAAGAATTATCATTAGCAGAGGCTTTACTGAAGCGTGATCTGGTAAAACGTGACATACCTTCACGTCAGGGAAAAAGTTCTTGAGCAGATTGGAGCTCGGGTAGCGTGTGTAGAAGAACATCAGCTTGGCTTTCTTCAGATGGTTTGGGGTCAGACCTTCCTGAATGTGAGCAGAGTTAAGGCCTCAAAAACCACTGTAAACGCTCTTCTTTGAAGATCTGACAAACGTGACACGGCGATCAAAGCCAGCTTACCTTTCATGTATAAATTAACTCACAGAACTCAATTCACGAGCATTTTCAACAATTCAACAACAGCATCAGCAGGGCCCCAAACAAATAAGCACCGTGTCCTGTTCATCGCTTCAGACCAGCGAACAGCTGAACAGCTCCGTATTGACCAGAGAGTCGATTAAGACACGACAGCATGTGCTAACCAGAAAAAGAGCCAAACAAATTAGATTAAGGACTTCAATTAGTTTGCTCCCGCAGTAATTGCTTCGCTGCGAAACGCAGAGATGAAATTTTCTCTTGGAGGACGGAGGAGATCAGTTTACACCCTTTTGTGAGTTTGTGAGTTCTTCACATTAATTGCATCTATGCAACGTTGCTCCTTAATGAAGCACAAACCGCTGCTATTATCGACCATGGCTGTGAACGAGACCATTGCTGTTCTGCCACAAAAAGAGGCAACATTTCCGAAACGTATTATATAAATCTAATGATGTTTAAAAGCCAGCTTTCTGCATGCTGCGATATCGTCACATACATACATACGACACTCCGAGCATTGATGATGGTGTATAATGACAGCTGAGAGCTTGCTTTTCACAAACAACCAAAAGTGACCTCTCTCATCCACTCCAATCACATTGAGAGTGCAGAAACATATCCCGCACCTTTTCAAGTCTGAGCGGGGGAAAAAAATCAGAGAATTTCCAGAAGAGAAACTGTTGCTTTTTCTGCCTTTGAAAATTGGCTTTTGTTCCTAACAATTCTTATCAAAGCCTTGTATTCCTTTTTATTTGTCTTTTCCTGGACTTAAAGTCATTACTGAGCCCAGATTAAAGAAGATGCTACAATTTTCTTTGGGGTTACCGAGATCAAAGCAAAAATTCTCCTTGAAGTCTGCGTTAGTGGAACTGCTCACCGCTGCACTCAATTCAACGATTGTTCGCCCAGCTCGAGAGCTGGTAGTTTGTTCAGCAATATCTCAATGTTAACTACTATATATTAAATAAAAACCCTCAACTAAACAAAGAGGGGGATTTTTCAAAAGCAGCCGAAGCTAAACAAAGAATATAATCCACAGAAAAAAAAGAGAGTCTTCCTGTGACTCCTCAAACACATTTGTTGTGCATTCGCATGCAAACCATCTTTACGATACAAGAGCCACTAAATGAAGATTAACAAAGACGTTTCTTCTGCCTTTGAGAAGTTCCCCCTCAGTGTTTGTCTGGATTTTAAAGACTGCGCAGTTTCTCAAACACCTCTCATGCCTCGATCGAATCATCTGAGCTGCTCTTCACTCTCATGAACTGTGTCAACAATAACTCTACAGCATTTATTATTATGTTAATTAACTCTTATTTTTCAAAAGAGAAGTTGGATGTTTTCACAAACAAACAATTAATACATGTATTTCTATTTACCAAGATTAATAAATTGTTTCGAAATATTTTTTTCAATGTTAGTTTATTAGTTAACGCACTGAACTAACCTGTTAAGTGTTACCATTTTGATTTTTACTAATGAATTACAGGATTAATATCTGAGGATGCTTCAAAAACCGAAGAACTCTTGTGAGATGAAGGAGAAATACAGTTCTCCTCTTGTACTTTTGATTCAGTTGAAACCCTAATATATATGACTTTCTTTCTTCTGAAAAAGAGATGATTCTTATCAAGATATTATTACAATATTCTAAGATATTACTTTCCCTGTGTAGACTACAACACTGAAACGTTTCTCGTAGTAGCATCTTCTATATTCCTCAGAAGGTCACACTATAGTTTGGGGACCATTTCTCACTATTCACTATCTATAAACTACAACTTCTGCCTCAATAAACTGCTTATAAATAGTTCATAAAGTAGTTTAGGTGTGGGGTCTAAAATATGGTCAAGCTGAACAAGGCATTAAAATGTGCTTAATGCGTTAGCAATATATGACCCTGGACCACAAAACCATTTTGTCATTGTATATGTTTTATACAGATTTATACAGAATAAATCAGCTTTCCATTGATTGTTAGGATAGAAAAATATCTGAAAATATATGAAAATCTGGAATCTGAAGGAGCAAATCAAGAAAAACATCTTTTAAGTTGTCCAAATAAAATCCTTAGCAATGCATATCACTAATCAAAAAGGTTTTTGATCTCTAATTAATATCCTAATGATTTTTGGCATAAAAGAGAAATCGATGATTTTGACTGGTTTAGTGCTCCAGGGACACATATGCATTCTAATGAGCAGCTTGTTAATAATGAGCGTTATACCATTAAATAAAGCGTCACTAGAACAAGTCCTACAGGTATGGAACCACATGAGTAAATGATGCCAGAACCATCATTTTTGGATGCAATATCCAAGTGCTTTAAAGGATATATTGAGTGACATGAAGGAGTTCCTCTCAGCCATGCTCTGCAGATCTCCGCACTCCATCTTGACGTGAGGCAGGCAGAGAGCATCCACCGACACCAGCCCGGTCTGGTGCTGACCCAGGTGTCCAGAGCTCACCTTGGACCTCATGGTCTCCCACGGCCGCTCCATGGAGTCCCTCTCCAGACAAGGCAGTGCCGAGAAGGTGGAGTGAGGGCCGTACTTCAGCAGGTGCTCCAGGATCTGGGTGTCATGAAGAGGCCCGCTGCCATAGCCCATCTGGAAGGGCGTCTGGTGCAGCGGGAACGGCCTCTTCACTGCCTGGCTCAGGGTAGGTTTGCGGACCACCAGGGACAAGGCCTCTGTCTGGTGCTCTGGCCCGGCGCTCTCGAAGCAATGCCTGCCCTTCACGTTTTCCTCAGAGTCCGACAGATCCGATGGGGAGTCGTCTGGGATCTGCTTTTCACTTTCCGAGCAGTCCGGACTGTGGCACGGAGACTGATTTAGGAGAGCTGTGGAGAGCTTCTTGAAGACCGTGTCGACGCTCTCGCTCACAGTCCTGGTCAGCTCGCATTTCAGAGTCTCTTTGAGGTTCTTCATCGCCCTGTTGGAGCCGAAAGCACTGGCTTCCACTTTGACTTGGTCTTTGAATCCGTCGTCCAGCCTCAAACCAGAGTGCTCTGACCTCACATCTTCGCTCTCCGAGTAATTCTGGTCGTACACGTGTGAGATCTTCTCCTGGAGCTGATGCAGGAGACGCTGCATGCTTTGGAGCTGCTCCTTGAGTTTGTGGCACTCCTCATCTTTGCTGGTCTTTGCGGTGGACTGACTGGGCTCCTGGTGCTGAGGAAGCCTCTGCTTGCGCTTGTTCTCCTTCAGGAGGTCTCTTCTGTAGCGGACGGCTTCGCTTTCGCTCTCCGCTTCTCCGCTGGCGCTGGGCGAAGCAGCCATGCCTCGGATGATGTTCTCCACCCGGGCGCGCTTGGCTTGGAGATGCTCGCTCACCGACAGCTCCTCGTCTTTGAAGGACATCCTGCTTTGCTCCTCTTGAGCAAAGTCCTCGGCGCTGCTGGCTTCGATGTCGAGCCCGCTGGTGTTCGCCGAGGGCAGGTAAAGGAGGCCGTTGTCCAGGGAGGTGAGCTTGCTGTGAATGGTTTTACGCAGAAGGTGAGATATGATGGAGCTGTTGTGGTAGGATGCCAGAGGCTCATCAAACGCGCTGCGGCGGAAACAGGGGAGCAAGTGCTCGGCTTTGCTGGCGTCCATGCAACCGTCGCTCGGCTTGTGCACACTTTGCTCAGGCGGACTCAGGTTCATGTTTCTCGCTGGATGCAGCTGGTTGACTTTCAGTACACAATGAGCCTCGGAAATGGGTGATCTGTAATACTTTGTATATAAAAAAATGAAGAAAATCAGGCGTTACAATAACTGTGCATTAAGCCATTAAGCCCTCATATGTAGCTCATACATTATGTAATCAGTACTACACTCTAATGCATAAATGTAAAAAAAACTATAAAATAAAATAAATAAATAAAAAATTAGGCAATACAATAACTGTGACATTAAAACCTTAACATTAAAAAGTATTACACTCTTACCCATAAATGTAATACTTTGTAAAAAAATAAATACAAAATAATAAATAATCTGAAACAAATGACATTACAATATCACTGCACTGCGATTATTCTGCATTAAGCCCTCGTATGTGGGTCCTATATTATAAACTGTATTACACTCTTATCCATAAATGTATGAAAGCTGCAAAAACACATGTCATATTTAAACATCATATTCATTCAGTGTTTTGTTTATTTTAAACTAAAATAATCCTGTTTAACTGTTTTTGAACTGTTTCACGTTAGGATTTCTCTAAAACAGATCAACCAGACAAATTTTGTAAAATAGTAAAAAAAAAAAAAAAAGTAGTTACATAAAAAATACAGAAGCAATATATATATATTTAAAGAAAAACGAAAACACTTTATTCATTCGTTTTCATTTAAACCTTATTCTTGTGACATTAATGCACATTTTTTCCCAATGCTTTCTGTATATTACCCTGAATATCTATGTTTTCGCACTCTCTTCATACTTTTAATGTTAATGTTCAACGTAAAAGGAATATGAAGCATACTTACATCTTTGATTACGTGTCTTCTGTCTGTCATAATAAGTAGGCTATATACTTTTCATATTAGTATTGTCATGAAGAAAGACACCGTTCATTTAGCAAATATTTTTTCCCCGAAAGAGCTCAGACAATGAACGCGTCAGAGAAACTTCAGTAGATGAGGAGAGCTTACCTGTTGCTCTGGAGACGCTTGACTGACAGTGTGTGCTCGGCGCGCGCTCTCTCCTCGCTCCAGTCCGGTGGGCGTGACCAGAGCCGCCCTTAATTAACATACCGGCCAATCAGAAAGGACACAACAAGAGCGCCTCCTTATTATAAAGTAATTTCGTCAGATTTTAGAAATTGAGAATATTTCACTGAAAAGAAAATCTGTCATATCTAAATCTTACATTTTACACTTTTACCAGATTGTTTTGCTAAAATGAGGAATAGAATTGGCCTAAAACGTAAAGTATGCTTAGTGCACAAAAGTATATATATGCAATTATAAAAAGTAGACTGTATTTAGTGAATTGCATATGTCTTGTATTGATTTATATGCATATTTATTTTGAATTCTACACGGGGTTTAGCTACATTACATAGTGCAGCACTATAAAGAACTTTTTTTTTTTTTTTTTTTTTTTTTTTTTTTTATAAAATAATATTCTAAATGCGTAAATTTAAATGAGTAAAACATTTTTTGTTTGTATATATATATTTTTTAATTTTAAACTACTGTAATTTATTTAAAAGTCTTACATCAATACGTCATTTTCATATTGAATATCCTACTGTATTATTTCCTAATTTTGTATTTATTTTGATGTCGTTTATGTTTTGCCCTTGTATGTTCTTTGTTCTAAAGATTGCAATAAAAACGAAAAAAAAAAGTTGCGAAACAAGTGGCGAATTAGTAGTACATTCCCTTCACCCCTCACGAACTGATCATGGTATGCTCCGCGCAGGTTCCGGTTGGCGGCGCCGCTGTTTCCGTTGCTGTGCTGTGAGAGCTGCAGAGCGTGCGGTCCACACCGAAGACATGTTATCCCGTTCCCGCAGTCTCACCTGGAGCCTCGGGCGCTCGATCAGCGCCCTGCGGCAGGTAACGTGTGTGTGCCCGGTGTGTGTGACCCGTCTTTGTGCCGCCGAGTGTCTAAAAAGCGTTAACCGTCAGCGGAATGGCGCGAAGCGGTAGGCCGCGGGCCCAAGGGCAGCAGGACACTCACAGCAGAGCATACTCGTAGAAAGAGAGAAAGTGTGTGTTTACACCATATTAATGACATCTTCACTAGCTTCTCGTGTGTTAGATTGTGTGTTTCGAGCTCTAAATTCAAACTGTACATGACTGAAGTCTGCTGTCAAAGTGATCACGTGATCGAACTGTCACTCTATATAAAATAATAACAGGCTTAAAGCACTGCTAATATCCACGTCTGATAGCGTGCGTTATGCTGGTATGTTTGTTCTGTGTGTGTTTTATTGTGTCATATTGTCTTTTACTGTTCACGTGTCGGCGAGGCGCGCTCATATTAATCGAGATTATTCGTATCCAAAATTAAAGTTTTTGTTTACATAATAATAATAATAACAGGCCTAAGGCACTTATAACATTGACGGTTGTGTGTTTGTTTTCGTGTGTGTGTCGTTCTCTCCTCCTCCATGTGTCAGTCTGTTTTGTGCATCACTTTCACTGTTTTCTGTTCCTTTGCTATCATTTTGTAAAATTGACATTATTATCAGAATTACCAGTAGATTATAATTTCTGGAAATGTGAATCGTCGATTCAATTCCATTATGATTATCATCAACAATTTGGTTCAGTTCGATGTCGTGATCGAGTTTATATCAAATTTAGTTTGTGCACTTTTATTGAATAATGCATGCAGGCTACGTTTATAAACAAAATAAATCAAAAGAATTACGAATATAAACAATGAAATATAGCTTCAAAACTTACAGGCAAATATAAAGTCATAAAGGGGTAAAAAAGACAATTGCAACTGTCAGTATCTGAGAGTGCTTTAGTTATCCAAAGGTTAACACACAATCATAGTTATGTTATTATCTATTCACATCCACATGATGTTGCAACAATTAATTTAAACACCTCTAATAATTTTGTCCTATTGAGATTAGCAGTGTTTCCTAATAAATGGACACTGTAGGCCACTTTCATTCATTTTTCTTTTTTTTTAGTATTTAAAGTAAATGTTTTTAATTTCAACATTTGCATCCATCTTGTATATATCTGTAATAAATCATTAATATTCTAAAGCACTTTACAGTGCAGCTGTGGCATTAGGTAAGACATGTATGTAGATGAGAACTAAGCTTGCATGATCTGTAATGTACATGCATTAATCTGCTTCGTTTAGGAGCTGTCAATGTCCTCCCAGCTGCCCTGTTGATCTTCCATGCGTCCCATTGACCCTGTCAAACTTTGAGTTACATGGATCACATGACTCCCATTTGTGCCTGACTGTCACTGCAGCTGCGCATGCCTTCAGCACTGGCCTGTCAGATGCAGCATTGTAGCAGTGCTTGTGTTTGTGGGCCAAAGATTTTCCATAATGTTTGTTTGCCGTGCTGCAGAGTGTGATTGATCAGCAGCTGGTGGATGTTAAGATCCTTCCATCAAATTCCTAATGTCCTTGCTTAAAATCCATCAATTTGGTAAAAAAAGAGCAAATTTTGTATATAGGATTTCCTTGAATTAAAATGCAGCTTCAGGGATATCAGGCCATGAACATGTTTTGTCCATCTGATGGTGTGTGTGGGGAAACCAAATCAAATCTGAAGGGTGTCGTGTTGCATTATGAGCTCTTCTGTGAAACCCATTACTGCATTATTGTTTTATTATTGTTATATTTTTTTTACCAGATTCATGTTTTTTTGTGTGTGCAATTAATTTATATTTTTATTTTATAATTAATTCGTGAAACTTGAGCATTTTATTGAATTTTAAATATATCTTTAGTGTGTTCTTATTAAATAGAGCACTGGCCTTTGCATTGCTTTGTCAAATAAAAGTCCTGCACAGTATAAATGGACATTTGGAGGAAGAGCACAATAATTTAGTGCTTATTCTAGTAATTTCTAGTAAAAAATTTTGTGCTAATGCGTAGTCAATTATTAACAGATTTGCTAATATAGAATTAAATATGTAAACAATAAATGTGAAAAATATTCTTCTGTTTTAGTATAAAACAATAATGCATTCCTCTTATAATTCTTGGCATTTCAGACATCCAATTAAACCAGACTTTTATTTAGGCAAAAACGCAAAAGTCTTTGCTCAGTTCCTTGCTCCTGATGAAATGCTGAGGTGTGTATGTAAGACTTCACAGAGCGTCTTCAGTGTAAACATGCAGAGAGGTTCAGATATTACAGGTGTGAATCACAGAGTCATCCAGATGTTGTCAGGCCAGATGAGATGATCTTGTTTGTTGATGAGCATTGTTTGCTGCTTCTGCTCGTTGATGCACTGCTGTCGTCTTCTTCTTCTATGTAGGGTAACAGTGTTCTCGCCAGACGAGCTGCTTCAGGTGAGTTGTGAGATTAAGGATATGGCATGCATGCATTTTATAAGTTTGAACAGTCTGGTATCTTTCCTTCTCTGAAAGTGCAGACAGACATGATTTGATGTTCCTTTTTCCTCCAGGTATATCAGCGAGTCAGTGTATCACCTTCAAGAACAGCCCGTGAGTATCACTGATGTCTCTCCTGAACTTGTTTAGAGTTTAGCATGTGTTTATTTTCACGGCAGATGATCACTAGATTTGCAGCAAGACGTGTTTGTAAGCCTAAAGCTGGAGATTTTCTTCTAAATAAAAGCTTTATTGCTGTTTCTCGCAAATTAAGAGCTTAAAAGTGCAGTATTAGTTTCTAACAGCTACTGGTTTAAATGCAAGTGTAGAAATAAGAAAAGTAGTATTGTACTTTCCCATACTATAGTGTAAAGCTAAAATAACATACCTGTGAGATTGGCATTTATTTTACAGTGCAGTGTAACACCAGTGTAAATGTAATTTAGACTAAGACAGTATTTTACGAATAAAAACAGGGTTGAGTCCTCTTAGAAGTTTAGGTACAAGTTTATTCACTGACCTTTTCCTGACCTAGGTTTCATTAGTAACAAAAAATTCCAATAAAAGTGATTGTGATCCCTCCTGGGTAGTGTTATGATGATGGTGCGTGCTGTTGATTTTCAGGAGGTGTGAGACCCGGTCGAGCGTCTATCAAATCAGATACTTCAAGACCTCAACCGCTCACAGTAAGTGTCCGCTCAGACTCTGCGTCTCTAAAATAAGTTCTGGTCATATGCTGGTGCTAAAGTGTGTCGCTCAGCAGCAGCATCAGTTTTGCCTTACTTCATGGTCATAAGGCTGTGTACCATTCCCTTCACAGTTATTTGTTTATAGCGTGCAGGGTTAACACAGTTTCTTCACTTATTTAAGGTCACTTGTCTATTGAAAGTCAGGTTATGTCATCACTGATACACACAAGTCTTCTGCTTTCTTTATTGTTTTGTCATAAGGCTGACACTGCAGATCTCAGTCTGCTGCTTATTTCATGTCCAACTCAGATAATAAAATGCCACATGTGACCCAGGACAACAAAACCAGTCTTAATGGTCCATTTTCGGAAATTGAGAATCATACAACGTCTGAAGGCTGAATAAATAAGCTTTCTGTTGCATCTGATGGGGTTTCAAGTTGACTTTAAGATATTTAGCATTATTACAAGGCTCTCTGGAAAACTTGATTTTGATTGGTCAAGCAGAGTGTTAACCTTTCAGGTTTTAGTTATATATACATGTATATATGTGAGCGTGTATTTAAAAAAAAAAATTCTCAAAGTAAGTCTCTTCTGCTCGTCTGGCTGCATTTATTTGATCAAAGAAACAATAACAACAGTAATATTGTTAAATATTATTACAATTTCAAATAACTTTTCTCTGTGAATGTTATAGTGTAATTTATGTATTAGTATTTTTAGCACCGTTACTCCAGTCTTCAGTGTCACATGATCCTTCAGATATCATTCTGATTTACTTCTGATCACTTGCCTGCTTTTTCCTTACTGTCTTAAAGCAGCTTTTCTTCAGAAAAACGGCTAGTCAAACACAATCAACTTTAAATCATGCTGACATTTAATTATTAGCTCTATTAATCATTTACCTTACCTGTCATAAAATCTGCCTAATAAAGGCTACTGCAGACAGACATATTCAGAGCGTGTCTTCTCTAGTCACTGAAGTGCTTGTGTCCAGCGCAGACTGGGGAGAGAAACAATTATTTGTTTGATCATGTCTTTAGCTGGGTTTCTGCTAGTCTTAAATAGCGTATAGCTTCTTGATTCACAAATTCTTCATAAAGTCATACAAATATTATCTTCCCCAGTGTGTTCATCTTGTTTTCCAGTGCAAACACATCCTTACATCAAGATGCATTTCATTTAGATGCAAAATAAAGATTAAAGCCTTGTTAAATTTCTCAGAAAACGTTTTATGATAAATGAGTTTGATTTAAAAGAGAACGTATACAGTATCTATCAATGGGTCATAAAACATTTTTTTCCCCATTGGAATCATTGTTGATTTTTCTGACCCCATTGACAGATATTTGTTCTTGTTTTTATCAAAATCTTCAGTTCATTTTGATTAGTTCACAGAAAACAATACTTCTTATGTCATCTTGCTGCTTTTAGTCATTTGCCCTGGAAAAAAGATATTGAAAAAGAACATTGACGTTATTGCAGTGTGATCAAAATGGTCTTTTCTAAAATAAATGAAAAGGTAATGGAGATCTGTTGCAAGCTGGATTTTCAGAATTTGAGGTTCTGCTCTTTAGACAGTTACATTTATAAAACTTAGTGACTTATTGTGTTCCATTTAATATTGTCCATAAAAGTCTCTTAAATGTACCTTCCTAAAACCTGCAGAAACGTTATTCAGTGGTATAACACTCTAGAAGACTGTTGGTTAACACCTTTCTACAGTTGCACAGCACACAGCGGCCCACAGAAACTTCAGCACACCACATTAAATGTCTTCTGTGATTGCAGGGAATGAAGTTATTACAGTAAAAACACCAGCGTTTGCAGAGTCTGTCACAGAGGGAGACGTGAGGTGGGAGAAAGGTAAGATGAGCTCATCAGATGTGATGTACAGACGTCTCACCCCATTGGACCCAGTTAACCCTGTTCTGTGTCTCTTTAGCTGTTGGAGACACAGTCTCTGAAGATGAAGTGGTCTGTGAAATCGAGACAGATAAGGTAGGAAGCACAGTTTGTTTTTTTATCATAATCGGGGGTTTCTATAAATACTGTACTTTCCAAGGCTGAAAGTTGTAAAGTAGGTTTTAGTTGTTGATCTGTGTATATATTTGTGAGGTGCACGTTTTTGGCCATTGCGTAGCATCTCATTGTTAGTGCGGTTTTGTGTCGAGTTAAAAATATTTCAACCTGTATAAAAACATGCCTCTGGACACCTGCCTTCAGTTCCAGGCTGTGTTTGATAGCGAGAATGTGTCCTACTTCAGCTACCCCTAAGAAACGCGTCTGATTAGGCTCTGGGAAACATGACACTGAATCTGTCTGATATAACATAGCTTTCTTAAGATCATCCCTAACTAATGCTGGACTGGAATTGTTATTGAACCTCACGGAAGCCAACCTTGAGTTTAGTTGAGTTCGATTTTTAGAAATGTATGCAGTTTAATCGGACAAGTAGTTAGCTAAGTAGGGCTATAAGTGATAATAATTTTGAATAATTCAATAAACATTGATTAATCACATTTCTATGCCAAGTCTGCTTAAAATAAGTGTGGACAATTCAAGTCTATATGTTCTATGCGAGACATTGTGTACAATGTACACAATGAGTGTGTGTGTGAAAGAGTAAGTGAGCGTGAGTGTGTGACCAAGTGTGTTAGTGAACAAGTACGAGGATGAGTGTGTGAGTGAACGAGTGAGTAGAGCTGGGTAGCGAGGTCGATACTTTTTAGGTACCGACCGAATGACCTCGATACAACCGAGTATCGAAAAACGTCTCGTCGTTTGCTACCCAATTTCAATACCTAAAGGGGTGAATCTCATCCGTGTCAGTGAGCCAGTAAGACTGCACCAGTGTGTCTAGCCAGTGTGTTTGACCAGAAATGTGTAAAATAGCCTTATGTTATTTATATAATTTACACTTCTGCTCCTCATTTCAATATTTTCAATGTTTAACTGCAAAAAATGTAACTGTCTCAGTGTCAATGTATGCTGTGGTTTTGTTTACTAGCATACTGACCTGCGCGTAATGCTTCCGGGGATATTAAGGTATTGTCTCACTTAATGAGGACACAAATACAGTAAATAACATCTCCAGAGCTGCTCCGAAGGTTACTTCAAGAGCATTTGACCGTCTCATTTGAGTAAATCTATCATCATATCACACAGACACACAGAACTGGCAAGCTATTCATGGCAAGCCGCCAAAATAAAAGTTCAGTTTGGAGAGGCAGCAGAAATATGTTGATTGTTCAGTAGAATGTACATAATAGGCTACTACAAAAATATTAGGCTATTGTAAGAATAAATAGTAATGTACTCGTGTAAAGGTAGCATAACAGATGTATAAACTCAAACTCAATTTAAAATTTGTTAAAATTAATTTGCACTGATTTGTTGTGTCATATGAATTTTTTTCTGTTTTGAGTATAAATCTGTATAAATGTCAACAAGCTGAAAAAAAAAGTTTCGAGATAACGCTATTTTGTTAAAACTGATTTCATAAAATTGGTATCGAAAAAGGTACTGTTCAGTAACCAGTATTGAACTCAAGGTATCGGAATAAAATTCTCTAAATGATGCCCAGCCCTAAGAGTGAGCGAGTTTGTGAGTGAATGAGTGTGAGAGGGAGTCAGTGAGTGACCCGAGTGTGTGAGTTTGTGAGTGACCAAGTGTGTGAGTGAACGAGTGTGAGAGGTAGTGTCAGTGAGTGAGTGTTAGTGAACGTATGTGAGAGTGAGTGTGTTAGTAAACAAGTGTGAGAGTGTGGCGCTCAGTTAAGGTGAGTTGTGTATGTCCTGCAGACGTCGGTGCAGGTTCCCTCTCCAGCTGCAGGAGTCATCGAGGAGCTGCTGGTTCCTGACGGAGGCAAAGTGGAAGGAGGAACCCCTCTGTTCAGACTCAAGAAAGGAGGTCAGACATATTTCTTTTTGCGAAAACATATTAAAGAAAAGTTTTGGACTAAATGCATCTTACAGTGGGGCAAAAAAGTATTTAGTCAGCCCGCAATTGTGAAGTTCTCTTACTTAAAAAAAAAATGAGAGAAGCCTGTAATTTTCATCATAGGTATACCTCAACTATGAGGGTGTACTCACACCAGGCATGGTTGCTGTGAACCGGGTCTGAGTTTGATTGTCCCCCACTCCCCCTCTGGCCTGCACTCACATAGGGTTTCAGCATTCGTGCCAGAGCACGCTTACGATGGTTTCAAGATAAACGGGAAGAGCTGTGCGCTTGCAGAACTCAATGAAGCCCATCCCTGTGTTTACTTTGTGGATAGTAATTTTGAGTCGTTTTGTCCACAGCCCTCTCACAGCCTAGTGTTATACAGGTGTATCGCTTTTGTTGGTTTTGGAGCGTCGCAAAAACGTGACGTCACGCGTCCCGCTCTGTGCTCCAGCAAGGTGCTCACTACATCTGAGTCCAACTAAACCGTAGTCTGACACACCTCTTCCAAGTGGGCCAGGGACGGCTAAACGAACCGCACCTGGGCACAGTTTTGGAGCACTCGCACTATTCAAACGAACCGTGCTTTGGTGGTCAAACGAACATGGGCAATAACAAAATTTGATCTCAATACTTTGTTATATAGCCTTTGTTTTCAATGCCAGAGGTCAAAGGTTTTCTGTAAGTCTTCACACACTGTTGCTGGTATTGTGGCCCATTCCTCCAGCAGATCTCCTCTAGAGCAGTAATGTTTTGGGGCTGTCGCTGGACAACACAGACTTTCAACTCCCTCCAAAGATTTTCTATAGGGTTGAGATCTGGAGACTGGCTCGGTCACTCCAGGACCTTGAAATGCTTCTTACGAAGCACTCCTTCATTGCCCGGGCGGTGTGTGTGGGATCATTGTCATGCTGAAAGACCCAGCCACGTTTCATCTTCTATGCCCTTACTGATGGAAGGAGGTTTTCCCTCAAAATCTCACGATACATGGCCCTATTCAGTCGTCCTGGTCTCTTTGCAGAAAAACAGCCCAAAGCATGATGTTTCCTCCCAGCTGTTTGGTCCCAGCTCTCTGCAGGTCATTC
>JAUCNO010000279.1:349934-369340 GCA_032353835.1 Enteromius viviparus | reverse complement strand
AATAAATGATGACGGTGGCTGGACTATATCTTGTGTTTTATTGACAGATGGTAGGTTTAGAGGCAGGGGTTGGGTTATGTGCTCATAAATGTGTAAATAATATAATTTAAATAAAACTTTTTTGACTGTTTACATTGAAAAATACCACCCCTACATACAGTATATACAATAATGCCATTATTTTTACCCAGTATTTTTACCCTTTTAATTATGACGATAAAATTTTAAATATATAGTCAGCATGTTGATGCTAAGGCTTTCCTATTTAAAACATTGGAGGACCCTTCGCATCGAAAAGTACCTTGAGCTTCAAAAAACGATGTAAAACTGTCTTGACCAAGCGTTAAAATGTGACGAGTTGCAGATCTTGTGGAACATAATATCTCATAAAACGTTTAAAAATGTCTTTATGTGGGATAAAGAGAAGAGCAGGGATATGAATAAATTTGGCGATGCAAGGAAGAACTCAATTCAGTCCAGTTTGTGAGCGCAGACACTGAAGCACACACACAGGGTAAGCTACTCTTGAACTGAGAATTACGCACAAAATTATTTATAATTTCCCTTTTGACAAACATTGACGTAAACAGAGTGGATTATGCATTAAGTGAATGTAAACAGTAGGGAACATGTATCAGTACACTGCATTCATTGCATCCATGTGTTTTGAAGGAAACGCAGCCTAATTTAGTTGCTATTGTCCAGGTCACTGACTGCTCTTGACTGAATCACTTAGTACTTAGTTGTCCTAAAGATGAATGTAAATTTATATATATAAATAAATATGTCTGCTTGAAAGAATAAACATTTCATGAAGAATGCATACAGTAATTAGCCTATATTACCATTGGTATGTCATTGAAAAGAAGACCATGTTCTTGTTCTTTATGAGAAGTGGTTATATTCAATTGGTGTGTTGTGTCACCACAGTCAAATCAATGCTTAATACTTGCATCACACTGTAATTAACCCCTTTAAATTATAGCGCACTGTAGATTTAGTCGACTAAAATCATATGATATCAAGTCGACTGATACTAGAGTGAAAGTAAAGCATATTCAGATGACTAAAGCTATAGTTTATGCAACTGGTGACAGATTGTGATCGAAACACGTGAAACACTGAAGCCCTGATCAGTGCCTCATCAGTATAACTGATGCGTTATAACTTAAACGTTTGTATATGCCTGTCTGCTGGTTTTAATAATGAACTAAGTGTTTCACGGATATATTCTCATGACATTGGGCTGAAATGGGTGCTGGTGCCATGTGAAATCTTCACCGCAGGGAAAGGCCCTTCACAGCGAGCATGGGATCAAACGGAGCTGATCGGATAATCTCACACACACACACACACACACACACACACACACAGATGAGACTCATCAATCACCTCCGTCTGACGAGCTCACACTTCAGCCCTTTCTAGGATCATTGTGATTGTTTTGCATTGTGCATACAGTATTTACAATATTTTTACTAATCAAGGATGCACAAAATTGATCAAAAGTGACGTAAAGATGTTTAGAATATTGGAGAATAGTTCTATTCATATATAAACAATGAAAAATACAATGCATGACAGTTTCCTCAAAGATATTGTGCACAACAATAGTTCGGATGATAATTCTGATAATGCACTGATCATAATCAGAAATGTGTTGAGCAGTATATTATTATGATTTCTGAAGATCATGTGACGCTGAACACTGAGTAATGATGCTGAAGTATTTTTGCTTTGATCAAAGAAATAAATTGCATTTGAACATATACTTGCATACCAAATGGCTGTTTTAGATTGTAATAATATTTCACAATTTTCCAACTGTATTTTTGCTCAAATAAATGCAGAAGAAACATCTTTAGAGACATCTTTGCAGAAAAAGTCAAGTGTTTTGTGGAAACAGTAATACATCTTATTTTTAAGATTAGTTCAAAGGAGCATCAATTACTTGAAACAGAAATCTTCTGGAAAATCTTCCATATCTTTACCCTCACTTTTAAACAATTTAATGATTCCTTCATAAATAAAAGTTAAAAACTAAAGAAATGGCTGTTGAAAATTCAGTCTGTCAAATACATGCAGCCTTGATGAGCGTGATCACACTATCCCAACACACTGTTAGAGCAGCAGCTGCTCTCAATAATCATCAGGATACTGAGCTGATCAATAAGAGCACCTGGAGCAGCTCTCGTGAGCCACACGGCGCAGCAGATCAGAGTCAGGCGCTCCCAGGGTTCAGAGGAGTGAACCGCATCATTAAAGACACGCACCGCTCTCACAACATCAAGTTTTCATGAGCTTCAGATCGGCTCACGTTTAACACTTTAGGGCCGATTTCACCAGGGAGGGCCTTCATTTGCATTTAAATGTCAGATTCATGAAGGGTCCGGAGGTCTCGGGGATTAATTGCTTTCCTCTAATCGAGGTTTTTTAAATAAACATAAAATAATCAAACAATTCAGACCGCAAGAGAAAATAATTACAGCTATGACAGAGCAAACACATTAATAATAAGGATTAAGATAATATTAGTCTCACACCGGTCTGATGGAGGCTTTACTCTGCTGTACATCAGTCTGATAGAAACCAGTCGCTGTGTGGGAGCTTCATCACATCAGCACCACATCTGTCACTTAATGTACTTAAAAACACTGTTTAGAAATCTGAAGAGATTAGAGAAGGTTTTTTCTCACCAAAATAAAAGCTCTTTTGTGGTTTATGAAGGTAAACTTAAGGATGTTATGATATGTGGCGTTTTTTAATCATAAACACATTTTATATAAAAAAAAACAAACAAAACTTGATATTTGAGTCAGAAGATGTTTCATGTGTAAGAAGCTGAAGCAGTGACTGACTCACCTGTATGTCCTGTAGTTTGTTCTTCCAGACCTCGGTGACGGCCGCAGCATGCTCACGGCGGGTGATGTAAATGTGCGCCTGCAGCACGTGATTCAGTGTGAGTCTGGAGTCCATCGCACGCAACACCTTCTCCGTGTGACTGAAGCAGAGCCGAGCCTGGAGAGCCACCGGCCCCTTCACCAGCTGCATGGAGCAGGGCACCAGAGCGATCTGTCCCGCGCACAACACCACATCCCGCACCTGACACACACATTTTTTGGTAACACTTTACAATAAGGTTCATTAGTTAACATTAGTTAAGATGAACTAAGAATAATAAATGCTGTAGAAGTATTGCTCAATGTTAGTTCATATTAATTTCAGCATTTACTGACTCAAACATTTTCTGTCCAAATGACACACAAAAGAAGCAGTACACACATCATGTGAATCAAATTTAATAATAATAACTATAATAATAATTGCTGATACATTTATGATACACTTTGTTAGTAGCTTGTCCCTGTGATTGTTGATCACTGTAAGAAATATGAAAAACATAATAGTAATTTTGCAGGACAGTATCCATCTAAAATGCAGGTAAAAATCCAATCACAATTTGTTTTAATATTACCATCATAGATTGTGCCCTGTTTTTACAGACTTTTATTTTACAGTCTGTCATAAACTAACTAAAGCTATACTAACATATATAAAATACACGGTGTGTTTACACAACCACATCTTGTGCTGAAACCGTGACTCCAGGAAACAGAAGATTCAATGTGACTAACGCACAACTACAACAATATATGGGTTATATTAGAATTTCCATTATAATAAAGTATATTTATTATGAATTTCGAGTAAAAACATTAAATGTGGTATTTTGTTGGCCAAGATCAGTGTTGGATCAGAATTGGGCTATTTTAAAGCTCTTTCCACTGGATGCTTTTCATGTCCGTGGGAGAGCCATAGTTCACAGACAAGCTGGGAAAAACAGCTTTCATAATCACTGATTAATTCATAACTGAATCAGTTCATCAGCGATTGTATATGAAGGGCAGAGACATGCTTGCGTGTGTTATTTTGTGGTTTCAGTGGAAAGAATGGGGAGAGTCTTTGATTCAAAAGGAGCATTTTGATATTAATAAATATTAATACTCTGCTACTTAATTATAGTAGCACAGTTACAGGTCTGTAACATCATTAGAAATATCATTAAAAAAAACTGTGCCATATCCGATCTGGGCCAAATCCCCAAAAAAGTACTGGATTTGGGTCACTTGAACAGTGTAAACGTGGCCTTGGAGAAAAGAGTTCAAATAACACACTAGCTGTGTTTCCGTTCCCCTTCAAACTGTGCACATTAAAATCCTGAATTAATAGTATGGTGCAACAACGTCAAATCACACCAAAAGATGATGTTTTACTGGTAAACACTGGATAAATGGAGAACGGTGTCATTTTGTAATAGTTTTTTATCAGCATTTGAAAAACATTGCCAATGTTCTGCATGAATCTGTAAAAGACACACGGCTACTCATGCATGCTTCTGGGTAGTGTTTTTCTGGGTACTGTTTACCATATCTACAGTTGAATGGATTGCCCAATGAATTAACAGAACTCTTCTCCTATATGCCTCTTTTTTCCCCACATGTACTATAATTGAATTCACTGTCTGTATTTAAAAATGTAAATTATTAATATTGATATTCAAATCAAATTACATTACTGCTAGCTTAATGTAGGACAAACCATTCAGTATTTTGATACATGTATTTAATATTTGAACAGATAGAAAATAATAATAAAGAGAAATAAAGATAAAGAGAAACTAATATTTTACATAATATTCAGTATAATGCTCATTACTTTTTTCTAAAGCATTTGTACAAAATAAAAAGACTTAATTTAGTTTGGCTTTCTAAGGTTTTCTTGCAGGTTCAGCATCTGAAATCACTAACCATGTAGACTTAATTAAAGTAGCCTATAGATGGAAACTGTCATAAATCATAAACCAGCCATCGTTTCACCCAAATGTCAGAGCCTTGCATCAAGAAAGGTGCAATTCATTAACATTATTAAAGCATTTGTGTTTGAACAGCAGAGCATCAATTAACGCGCTACACCTTCATTGTTATTTTATCACCTAGAGTTCTGGTTTCACACAAACGTGCAGCTCCTACGCATTCATAACAAGCTGATAATTAGCTGAGAATTCACAGACAAACCCTTCTGAAGACGCTTAATCCTGCAGCTAAAAATACTGAGACATGCAGGAGAGGTCAGGTCGGCACCCATCTCACGGACGCAGGTGATCAGGTGTTAATTGAAGCTCTGGTGAAGTGTTTAGCGTGAGGCCTGGGCGGCAGGACGCTGACCTCTGCTGACATCACACCTTGCTCCATCAATTGGTGCAGACTGTGGAACGCAGCTTGAGAGCTAATTAGCATGCATGTGCAGATACAGCATTTGACCAGATTACTAAAGCCCTGGTCAGAGCACACACGACCGCTTGACCTCCACAGCGTCACAGAAGCAGATTACAGGTGTACTATAGTTTAGCTTCAGTGTCACTGAGATGCTGGTATAGCTTTTGTTAATATCTTAGATGTATTCTTGAGTCTGTGAGGCAACAATAATATACTATTCCAGACACAGAAGACGCTCTTGATTTGAATTTACAACATGCTCTCCCAAAGCCTCTTTCTCTGGGTCACACTTAACTGTGCTGGTTGTCATCTTCTAAATATTAGGGAATAGAATGGCTGTGTAAGCCAAAAATCCAATGAAGCAAATGTAAACAAGACGGCGCAAATTAAAAATGTAAAAAATGTAAATGCAAATCATGGATTATTAGGAGGACGTTTAGGCAATAATTACAATGTTTGCTGCAAATAACTTAGCGTCAACTTAGGTGCTGTTTCTAACAGCAGGCATATATTTGTACAAGAAATAATAAAAAAAAAAAGAATTGAGCTTAAGTTTTAAACATAATCCACTCAGAATAAATGAAATGGTAGGATTGTATACTAATGGAATGAAATGGTATATACCATAAAACGTAACATTTAACTTCCTAATCTGTCACAAAACAGCTGTTCTCCCGTAGAACACAACGTTGCAGCTGTAGTCAAGACGTCGAGTGGGGCTTGAGGAAGTGACCTCATGCAGCCCTGAAGCGAGACACAGGAAACAGAGATAGTGCAACATTATAGTAATACTAACGCCACTGAACTGAAATAACGTTCTGACATTTAGTTTGATCTCGTTTGCAGCATGTATGCTGGGCTGGTCTCCTTTTCGTCACGTGATGAAGGTTTGTTGACAGTGAAATTACTAACTAGCAACACTAGTTAGTAGTTTGACTAGTTTGAGTTTTATTTATTTTTCGTTTATTTTATTTATTGCCCTCTGCTAATACTGACACTCTTGGTAAATCTGAGCAAAGATGATGTAAAATAAATCTACATTGTTTATCCTGTTAATACATGTTTTTCTCCAATACGTGTTGACCACAATTATTGCCATCCTTAAGTATATTCACATTCATATTCACAATTTTGAGCACACCAGGGTGATTATGCACAAAAATATCCAGCCATTTTTGTATCAGTTTCTTGTTTCACAGAAATATACATAGCAGGGAAAACAAAGCCCAAATTCCCTTAATCATCAACACAATGAGCAAAATATATATATATTTATGATGTGCAGCAAAAGATAAGTGGCTTTAAGAAAAGAGCTAGATCAGTGAAAATAACAAGTTCCACCATCAGGGAAATAATGAAGAATTTCCAATCAACATAAAGAGGATGTGTGTCTCTATCGCCGCTGTGAGAGTTTGAGTGGAAGACTAGTCAAACATCAGCACATGTAGTTCAGGAGGGTTCTCCTCGCTCATCCAGAAACTATCTCCAGCATGTTCAGTTGTCAGACAGGACTGGAACTACAAATGAGACTGGCTTCTATGATCAGATGAACCTAAACAATGAGCTTCTTAACAGCAATTACTTGAGATGGGATGCTGAACACAGGGAGAAAAAGCAATGAAGTATCCTGCTGTGTGTTGTGGGTCTATATTTCTGCTGGAGGTCCTGGACATCTTGTTTAGACACATGGCATCATGGACTCTATCAAATACCAACAGATAAGTGACTCTGTTAGAAATCTTATAATGGACCATGGTTGGGTCTTCTATCAGGACAATAATCAAAATCAACACAAGAATTAGTCACTGAGCACCAAATGAAGATTTTTCCATGTCTGTCCCAGTCCTCTGACCTGAACGCTGAGTGAGGAGAACTACAGAGGAGAACATCATGGAGCTGGTAAACTAAAGGGTCTGGAGTGATTCTGGATGAAGGAGTGCTCTCTTTTCTCTTATCAGGTGTTCTCTAAACTCTTCAGGCGTTACAGCAGAAAACATTTCTTCCATCATGAGATTTTCTCCCCATTTTCAGTTGTTTTACTTCAGTGATAGGTTAGATTGTGTGAATGTTTTGATTTATTTTCACAGCCAGCTTTGTTGCCAATATTAGTGTAGAACACTGTATATACTGTAAGTTAGTATTTCAAGCTGTAAAGTTTTAGTCATTTTGTAAAAGGTTTACCCAGATGAAAACATTAATATTTCCAATGATTTATTTTGACAGTTTTTGTCATATTTCCCTCATGTTTTTAAATGTCTATAGTATTTATTTATTTATTTATTTTACATTTTATTTCTGTTTAGGTTTTTAAGTACACAAATTTAAACTAAAATTATCTTTACCATAAACTATTTTTTTTTTGCTGTTTAAAAGTTTTAGTCATTTTGTTGAGTTTTTGTAATTATATATATATATATATATATGAAAATATTGTTTCCAATTTCATATTTTCCATTTGCGTTTTTTTCAATGTCTATATTTTTTATCTTTAATTTCAGTTTTATTTTCAGTAAGTTAATAATCATCAAGTAATAATGTTCTATTTAATTTTCAAGTTTTATATTAACGGCATTTTCTTCATGTGGTTCCAGGTGTAGTCGTCTATAATATCCCCAGCACATGAATCACCAGCCTGACGCGAGTCTACAGAGTTCAGTCACTGGAGAAACCAGCCTGTGCATATCCAGTCCAAACACATACGGCCAAGCTGACTCTGAAGGATCAGAATCTCAGACGTTTGTAAATGCATCCGCTGCTCTGGACAAAATCAGCATTTTACGAGATGAGCTTGGATCAACAAACAGCTCTCGCTGCAGGGAGAAAGAGTCACATCCATTTCTATAATCATACGTGTTTCTGGTGATTCCCGGCTCCTGGCTTCACCTGTCAGCTCTGATGAATCTTCATTCGCGCCGGGCTGTTGCAAATTACCGGGACGGGCGGAAGCTCGCGGCCTTCCAACGGCCGATCAATCAGCCCATCATTTACCTGCGAGCGTTATTCGGCATCGTCTGCGCCTTTGCAACAAATCAGCATTGGCGTTCCAGTTATGAGCCATCAGACGGCATCAGAGCTCGCGATCTCCAAACAGCTCGGCCCTCAGAAGCCCTCTCGCCTCGGCCAGCCCCACATTTCTGTATTTCAATATCAAAAGCCAGACCTCTCAGCTATTATAATATTTAAAAATAAAAAACAGGTGCGGCGTGATCAATTATTAAGAGGTTCGCTCAGGTTGCCCTGCCAGGAGGAGATCTGGGGAATACTATTTACATAAAATTAACAGTTCAAAAGAACCAGTTCACACACCAATCAAACTTGTTAATTGACTGTCAATGGTGTGTCCCTGAATATACAACACAACTACATTATTCATCCACGCCGCTGACAAGGAAGACAGGCCAATTTGCATGGGCATCCAAAATCTGATCAACAACTACAACGGCCCATGCATTTTTAATAGAGCCGAGGGAGACCATTAATATTCATAGAGGTCAAACTACGCCGCCGCGTTTCGTTTAACTCTTCGGGAAAGTGCAACTTTCATGCATTTTCAGGCTGTACTTCACGTGCTTGGAAGGAAACACGTGTGGAAGTGTTCCTGGGAAATCTCGGCGGCCCCGGATCTTGTTTGTTTGTTATACGAGCTCTGGCAGCGGAGGTGACCTTAAAGTCGCCAGCTCCTGCCAGAAGACGGCTGCGCCGGGGAAAGTGACCTGCTATTGACGAACAGTCAAACTCGCCGGCTCCGGTCAAGGACGCACCATCAGGTATGCTAATGGACGCACATCCCAACTGGATCTTCATGCATAATTGATCTCGCTCACATTTAGAGACACTCCACACAAACACACTACACTCCAGGACACCTCCACACAAACCAGTCAGCTGATCCCACACTATAACAGCTGTGCAGGACTGAGATATACTGAGAATGTGTGCGTTAAACAGAGCGATGCAATAAATCATTACCAATACATTCTACTCCTGGTCGAATGTCTGGGATCAGCACGACCTCTTCTGCTCGTCAACGCTGCATTTATTGAATCAAAAATACTGTGCAAATGATCTAATATTATTACAATGTAAAATATCTGTTTGCTGTGTGAATGTGTGTTACAGTGATGATTACAGAAATCATAATCATATACTGATTTACACCTCAACAAACATTTCTGATTATTATCGATGTTGAACAGAGTTGTGCTGCTCAGGATTTACAGATGAACAGAAAGCTCAAAAGAACAGCATTTATTGAAATAGAATTTATTTAAATGAATGTATTTAAAAAAAGGCATTTGTAATATTAATAATATTTTTTACACTATTTTTATTTTAAATAAAAATGAATAAGTCAATACTAAATAAAAAACAGTTACGTTTTGCTGAAGTGAATGTGAAGTACTGATTTCTGAAACGTTGGACAGTAGTCTAGTAGTCGAGTTTTCTGGCTCAGGAGAAGCTCCAGATCAGTGCTGCTATAAACACTACCCCCAAACGCACAAAGGAAACTGGATTCAGAAACCAAAATATGAAACTGTATTTATAACTGTATAATAGCAGTGTGTGTCCGTCTGATGCCCACAGACGCTGTCACATCGGCTCCTGTCAGCTCTGTGCTGCTTATTCCTCACTATCTGTCGGCTAAATCAAGAGCAAGCAAGGTCACGCCAGGGTTATTACAGCTTCAACAAAAACATTAATTGTAACTGACAAAATATATATTAATATATACATATATATATATATTAATGTGAAAAAAACATTGCATTAGAAACATTTTGCTCTATTCAGTAAACTAGGCATATACAGCAATATTTAATAAAAATAATGAAACCATTTTCAGAATGAGGATCATTTTGACTCAAAATAATGAGTTTTGTTTTTATTTGTATCTTGCATTTGCTTAACTGGAATGAAAACACCACAATGACAAAATGGTATCTAAATGTGGCACATTCATTTACGTATGTACTTACATTACATTTCTACATCAGGAGCTCTAAACTGTTTTTGTAGTTACATATATAGAAATGAATAATTTTCTATTTAATATCACTTAGTTTAACCTGATGTACTAAAACAACTAAAAATGAAAGTTGGAAAAACACTAAATAGATAAAACTAATAAAATGCTAGATATATGAATAATATCTGATCATATCTGTCCGAATGAGGCAAGGGACGTCAGAGAGCGTTCTGTCAGCGAGGAAGAGGAGGGAAGTCACGGCTCTCGACCTCTGCGTCTGTGACAAATTGGTTGTGAGGCTTTTTGGACTGATGCACATCCCACAAACCCCGCGACCTGCCCGCAGGACATGCCAGGCCCGCCACGCGCCGCTCCATCAAGCAGGATCTTCCAGGACAATGCAAATGATGACAAACTCCATCATCCTGCGTTATGTGCTCCCCCGCTAATCTGCCTAATGCCCGGGCGTCTCGCACGGCTCTGATGGGTCTGGTCTTGTCCGGTTTGTGAGGGTCTCAGCTCCAGACCCGCGGCTGATGTCAGGCCGTGTCACATCATCACACACACCTGCAGTGTGAGATCTGCTCAAGAGATGGCAGTATGACTTCAGGAAACACACCGAAGCATCATCCTGGTTATCAAACATCAGCACGCTCTTATTACCTTCACATCTGTGTTTTACTTCACCAGCAGCTCACTTTTACTTCAATCTATGAGTGTTTTCTATGAAAACCAGGTTAACATTCACTCTTTTATTTATTATTCATTATTTTAGCATGCATTTTTGTCAAATGTTATTAATATGTTTTACATATGAATGGATTGTCATAATCATATATATATAGTCATGTAAATACTTTCTAATAAAGAACATTGTTTCATATTTTGTATTGTAACTATTTTATTACTAAAACATCAAAAATGTAAATAAAAGAGTGATATATTATTCAGCCAATTTTTTCTATATCACCACATTATGTAAATGTAAAACAAATTGTATTATTATAATTTCATTACCAGGAATATTTGATGTTAATAATAATAACAATAGTGATGTTTTTTTTTCTTTCTGTTAACAGGCATGAAAATGAGAGAACAGTATCTGAAAGAAAATTAATTCCAATTTAGGATTCAAAATTATTATTATTATTTATTTATTTTATTTTTTTTTGCATTTAGACATTTTGGTGACAATTAAATATAGATCAAAATCTCTCTAATGCAAAAAAAAGATTAAGATATTATGTTACTATTTAATTTATTCTGCTTTAAATGTAAAAATCTTGCCATGGTCAGACAAAAACACTATTTCCTTGAGTTAAGTGGCCTGTAATAATACGACTGGAGGTGGAGGAGTAGATAAACAGATCTACTGGAAATCTGAAGGGGTCAGTTTCATTAAGCACAATAACTGAAATGTTTTCATTTGTGAAGCAAAGAGAGAAGCAGAATTATCAGCGAGCCACTGACTTCTTCAGGTGCCGGCCGTGCTCGGACAGAGCTCTGACCCGCGGCTCTCTGACTGTCAGTGTGTGTCCCGTCAGACGCCGGCGTACAGGAATAGACCCTCGTTACCATAGTAATGGGCTCTGGACGTGATCAAACCGGACAGCGCTCGCTGGTCTTCAGATACAGCATTTATTATTCAGTTTTTATATATGTGCATCTTCCATCTGCAGAACAGTTCAGACTCCTCGCGCACACAATGTGTTTGTCTGCTTTAGATTTAAAACCCAGCAGCACACACTTCACATTCACTGCAGGATGAGTTAAACACAAAGACAGAGATCCTGAAAAGATCCTGAAAAATCCTGTTTAGCACGGTACTATTTCATTTATTTTGATGCAAATTAAGCATTGCATATTACAAACATTTTATTGTAAAATTATTGTTTTATATTAAAGAGAAAGTCTCATTCTGTGCAGAAAACAAATAAATATCATTTAGTTGGCAAATTATATATATATATATATATATATATCATAATACTGTGCAAAAAAATACACATTGCAAACATTTTGTTGTAAAATCACTGCATTATATTCATGAGAAAGTAATTCTAAGGAGAGAATTAAATATTATTTAGATTATTACATATAATTAGATATAATCTTCAACATAAATATAAATTAAATAATAAGATACGTTTTTATTTATATGCTTTTATTTATTTTAAGAGTTTCTAAAACATGCTTCACTTTGTTTAAGTGAATATAATGGCTTATGCAAGGAATATAATGAATAATATAGACATGTATTTTTGAGAATCACTGTCTGTCTGACTGTCTGTAATCTGACTGCTTCATTCATGCGGGTGCATGTAAACAATTGTGTTAAATGATGTTTGCAAACAAATTTGGGGAGAAGCACGTATGAATGATTAAACACATCATTCTCCAATCAGCCTATTACCTGATTACCCTATCAGAGCCAAGAGCTTTCCTTCATTATAATAATGCACACCCCCTTCCCCGGTCTCTTCATTCTTTGCCGCTGGAAATTGAAAGAGAGGAGAACTAGACACAACTAAGCCTGGTTTCTCCCAAGCTTTTTTTTCCTCCACGTATGGAGTTTCGGTTCCTTGTCGCTGTCACCTCTTGCTTGGGGACACCTGATTTCCAGTGATCCTCGTCGTTTGGTTCAGAGACGTCTCTGAATTTAATAATAAATAGTCTATCTTGTATTTATTCCTCTCTTTTATTTTGTTAATGGTTAGTGCTTCACTACGGTCTGCGTCGCCGGAAACGCTATTTAAACAATCATTCATCGTATCTCACCTTCCTCCCGGGGATCACCTCTGGGGCTCGCTCCCCGGACAGCACGCCGAACACGCTTATTACGCAATTATTCATGAGGAAGTGGGACCTCTTCTAGAAATCCTGTTTTCTGGCAGTTATTGTGTGATTGATTTCCTGCAGAATTAATCATTTGGGCTGTTTAGACTCAAATCATTTGATTCAAAACTCTGATTCATCTGAATGCTCAACTCAAACTGTTGGCTTTTTATATCAATTCAAATGTGACCGGCTTATACTCTGATGCAGATGCTTATTTTCAAGGCATTGGTTTTTCACTCACTCATCCTCACTAATTACTGGTATCTGTTATTATATATCTGTTAAATGTGAAACAACAAAATCAAATGATTAAATATCATTCAGCCGAGTGTTCATTTAGTACTGAAAGTCCACCTTGATTACCAGTAGCTATATTAATAGTGTTTCATTAGCACTGAACCAATTGTATGAAACATTCTCTCACTTAATTAGTGATATGAAGTCATTTACTAAAATGTAAAAAAAGATTTCATATCATTCTTCCTTAAACAGATGTAGCTACAGATTTCTAACATTAGTCTAGTAGCATTACATGTTTCGTTTCAGATTTAGAAGATGCTTTGATTGCATTTGTAGACAATTTTCAGAAATATATTAAACATTGTTAAAAATGTATTTGCTTTTTAGGTATTGTTCGACTGGTGCATATAATTATTAAATGTGGAAGTATTTATGAGCAGGGCCGCGGGTTAGGGACAGGTTTTGGTGGTATGGGTAGGTTTAAGGTATGAAGTCAGATCCTGTTCTAGAAGATATTTTGTAAGTGTGCTACTGTAACTCTTCTGATTAGTAACATGCATTGCTAAGAACATAATCTGGACAACTTTACAGGAGATTTTCCTGCAGCCTCAGAGCTCATAGAGTGAAGACATGTCTGGTGTATCTGGTGATGAAAGCAGGACAGTAGAAGAGCTCATTTTTCTTCAGCTGAACCGGCCCATGAGCCCCGCCGCCCCCGTCTCTCTCGTCTCTCTCGGGCGGTAAGTGATCGCTGGCTCTTTTATTAGAGCTGATAGCATCCTAGCATTGTTTGAGCGCGGCTCGTGCCCTACTGCTCTAGCCTGCAGCGCTGCGTATTACTGGGGCATTATTTCATGCTTGCCTGCCTCTTTTATCAACTGCTTCTGAAGTAATGTTAATAGACTAGAAAATTGAGACATTTATGAAGTATAGGCAGTGTTTATGAAAAAATCCATAAAATATGACAAGGGCGCAGTGAGATAAAAGCAGCGCTTTAATAGATTATGGCGAAGAGAGATCACCGCGGGCCCTGATGAGCTCCTCCTCAGAGACGCCGCTCATTTAGCTGCGTTACTAACTAACCTAAATGTTCTAATTAATCTGTACACAGCGCACCTCCTGCCCAGCGAGCCTCATTAACTGAATCTGCTAATTGAAGCGGCTTCCACACACAACACACACCAGCACGTGATCACCACAACACACTAAAGTTCAGAAGAGCTGAAACAATGATGAGTTTATTTGATCAAAAATACTGTACAAATGTGGAAAATTATTGCTGTGTGAATCTGTGTTTCTGTGATGTTCAGTCTTCAGCGTCACATGATCTTCAGAAATCATACGAATACACTGATTTACTGCTTCACAAACATTTCTGATTATTATCAGTGTTGAAAACTCAAGAAAATGCTCAATATTTTTGTGAAAACTGTCACTGAAGTAGAAATATTTTCAATGTATCCTTGATCAACATTAATATAATCAGAAATCTTTGTTGAGCAGTAAATCTGAAGATCACAGAAATGCATTACAGTGTAACAGCATACTTCAATGCAATAAAGACATTACTTTCAGATAAATTAATAAAGTAAAAATACTTTAGAGTTAAATTAAATATAAAAATAAATAAATATAAAGTCTCTGCTTGGTTTATATAATACAGTAAAAATTTAAAAAACATACAAAAAAAATTATATATATATAAAATTTACAAAAAAATATCCAAATCAAGAAAAAAACGATAACTAATTAAAATGACAAGATATATTAAAACTGTAATACTATTGCACTGCTTTTAGTGTATTTTTGATCAAACAGAGCCTCGGTGAGCAGACGAGTCTTCAGTGGTCCCAAACTTTTGTCTTTCAGTCGAGTATGAATCATCCAGGAGTTTCTGTTAATCAGGAAGCGTTCGTTATCTGAGCGGCAGGAGCAGCTGCGTTCATGCGGGAGAATCCGGCCTCATTGTTTTAATGGCTTCGCCCGCTTTAAGAAGATTATTGAAATGTTCCCGCAGCAGAGGTTCTCTTCAACGCTAATTGTGGGCGTCAGATTGTGATTTTTCCCAAAGCAAATCCAATTGCAGGGCCGCGCAAGGAATAAAGCGACCCTCCCGACGGAGTGGGCGTATTCCCAAAACTGGGACTAACAGGACTACAGGATGCAGGCGGATGTTAAACAGGATTATTAAAGCGCGGTGCGGCGGTTGCCAGGTCTCAGGGTAGCGTGCGGATCGTGATTTAACACAGCTCTTCTGTTGGTGTGCGGACTCCATCACGATGGCTGGCGCTCCTGAAGGGATTTTAGGGAACGTGAAACATTAAATCACCAAGGTGTGCAGCGACGCACAATTTACAACTCCTGCTGTTAACGACGACTTTGGTTAATGAAGGGTCAATTTCAACCATCTGCCAACACACGAGCTTAATCGTCTGTTATGAGAGAAAATTGATTTTTCCACCCTTCTCTTGGAAAAATGTTTGAGAGCTTACGCCGGAAGACTCGCGATATTAGCGAGGTGTACAATATTTGTCTTAATGTAGCAGCAAATATCATTTGATCATAGCTCAGTAGATCTGGCAACCTCAGATGCCTGCTGAATAGTAGTGTAGTTTAATTTTATTGAATGCCATCTTAGGCTATTATCATGGAGAAAACCATCTAAAAAAATACTATAGTATTACATAAAAACCAGCAAACAAAGGATATTACACCAGATGTTTACATGATATGTGTTCCTGGAGCATAAAAGCAGCACACATAAACTGTATTTGTAGAAATAGACAACAATACATTGTACGGGTCAAAATTATACATTTTTCTTTTATGGCAAAAATCATTAGGATATTAAGTAAAGATCATGTTCCATGAAAATAAGTAATTTTCCTACAGTAAATATATCAAAACTTCCTCTCTGATTAGTAAAATGCATTAGCATGAACTTCATTTGAACATTTTTAAAGGCGATTTTCTCAGTATTTAGATGTTTCTGCTCCCTCAGATTCCAGATTGTCTAATAGTTGTATCTCAGACAGATATTATCCTCTCCTAACAAACCAGACATCAATGGAGGGGATGTTTATAATTGACCATTATGACCGTTTTTGTGCTCCCAGGGTCACATATGATAACATTTCCAAAACTTGTTCTGGCAAAATTACAGTAAATATCTCTATAACTTCATAAAAGAGTTTTCTACAGACACTAAAAGCAACACAGTCTAGTAAAATATGTCTGCTGGACGTAAATATGTTACGCTATAATCTTAATGATAAACTGTGATTTGCATAAACATGAAAACAAGTGCAGAGGATCTGGCGAGACGTCTCTGAAGGCAGAGGAGAATCTGTCAGACGTCCAGAAATCCTCATTAAGGACGCAGGGACTATTATGCTAAACGTGACCTCGCCGCGCGCGAACTAATCAAGGGTGAAACTGAGAAAACAAAAAACACACAGAGCGTTTAATTTCATCTAAATGACGGCGCTCAGGGCCTGAAGCTACGCGAACGCAAAGGTTAACGAATTTGGTAAATCACATCTGATAAGGATCCCTCACATTACACAACAGAACCAACACGCTCTCGGCAATTACACAAAGACTTCCCACAAGCACCCTCCTGATAGTGAAATGAGTTTAACGTTTCATGTACATCTGACATCAAGGGGCTGAAATCGGAGTTTGTTGCTGAAACTTCAAAAAATTGCATTCAAATTCAATATTATTTTACATTTGATTTAGATCAAATATCTTCAAATGAACCTATTTTCTAACAATAGACATTAGCTGAGAACCCTGAGAACAACATACGATAAAGATATGTCAGCATTAAAAATAAGCTATAGTTATGTTTTTATATATGTTTTTATATGTGTAGCTATTATTTATTTTAGTACAACTAAAATAATAAAACCAGACTTAGTGGACTTAAACTACTGGATTTGATGGAGTGAATTTAATGAAACTACTGTATGTAGTAAAACATCAAATTAAAACTGAATTCAAAAATAATAAACAATTTAGAAATATCAAGCAAATTAACTGGCAAAAACATGTTTTTTGTTAATTACTAAAACTTAAAATATGTATATATATATATAAAGTTACATATGTGTAGCAATTATGTATTTTTAGTTAAATAACATTATAAAGAGACAAAATATACTGGAGATAAAAATCAAGTGAAATAGAATATAATTTTAATTTTAACTTGAATTTCTTTGAAATTCAAACTATGACCTAAAATAACTAATTAAAACTGAAATAAAAAATAATAAACAATTTAGAAATATCAAGAAAAAATTTACTGGCAAACTTTATTTATATATAAAATCCCAAAAATATGAATCAAAAAGCTACAGAAGAGTCTCAATGTGAATAAATGAACACTGTTTTTCTGACAGTATCTACAGTATGATGCATTTGATCTTAAAGCAGTGGCGGCAAAAAGTCTCAACAATAATGAAGACGCCCCACAAGTGCTCTGGCTAACTTCAGCTATTCCCTGCCCTACATTAAATATAGGCATGAATCGGTGATTATTCCTGGGAAGGTATCTGTGTGCGGCACAAGCGCCATCAGCAGAAGCGTTTCTCATCAGCTTCACGAGGCGGGGGGCACAGCGAGGGGCTAATTATATCAATATGAGGAACTGTCTACAGTGCTCCAATTTAACAAAAGTAACATGGAGGCCTGGCTGTCATGTGTGATGGGCTGTGGAAGTGCATTTACTCATGATTGAGCTGTTGAATTTATGATATTACGCTCGCTGTGTGCTAATTCAACACAGATTAACATATAGAGCGATCGCAGTGCTGCAGTCGTACCAATCCTCTCTGTACAGGGAGCATGAACAAGCTACTTTTGCGTTACTCTTTAAAAAACTAACCAATTATGTGTTACATAGTTATGTGTTACGCTACTTTTGACTGACTTTTATTTGAAAAAGTAACTCAGATATTTCCTTCTACATGAGAAAGTAATTCATTATTTTACCAGTTCCTTCACAGAGTCTCATTCCAAGTTAAAAATGACCCAATCGCTCTCGCTGTACCTGCACGGCTTGACTGTAGGGCCCGATGTTGGCCGGGGCCCAGTGGGACAGACTCTGGACGTGAAGCGTGTTTCTCTGAGGTGCAGTGTCCTCCTCACAGGCCACCGTCCCGTCGTGAAGCAGAACGTCCATCCTCAGCTGCTGAGAGAGCGGGAGAGACGCCTGGACACAGACCCTGCGGACACAACCACACACGCTGAGCCGTCCAGCATCACATCTACATTCAGTCATTCCAGACGCCTTTATCCACAGCAACTCACAACTGGGAAATATATCAAGTGTTTCATCTTAAAGAGGCGAACACACAGAGGAAGTGCTCGTAATACCAGCCTCTGGCATTCTTCAAATAAGTACAAGCTAGAAAGGGAGGGAATAAGTAAAGAGATTTTTTTTTTTTCGTTTAATTTTTTTCTTCTTTTTTTTTTAAATTCCAGCAGAAGCTTTCATCCAAAGAGACTAACAAATGAGGACAACAGAAGCAAGTTACTTAATAAATAATATAAATGTTAAGTGAAATAAATTAAACTATAAATCATTGTATTTTTTTCTGACTTATTGTATTTCAGTAATTAGTTTAAACTTGATGTGCTTAAAATAACAAATTAAAACTAAAAAAAAATAAAAAAAATAAAAAATAAAAAAATACAGATACATCAAGAAAAATAACTAATAAAATGTCTTTAAAAAAAAAAATTTATTTGAAAGTTTTGATAATTCTGTTAATTATTGAGACTTGTCATGCTACGGTTTTATGTTTTTTGTACATGTATAAATATAAAATATAGTGATATATTATATATATACATACGTGTGTGTGTGTGTTTATGTGGTTTATGAGGACACAGATGTGTATAATGACATGGGTATGACATAGGTATTACAATATGAAGGTGTTTATGAGGACATTTTCAGTGTCCCCGTAATTCAAAAGACTTAAAAAACATACTAAATGGTGTTTTTTTTGAAAATCTAAAAGTGCACACAGTTTCCTGTAAGGGGTAGGTTTAGGTGTAGGGTAGGTGTAGGGCAATAC